>PRKT01000063.1:1607183-1628477 GCA_003671525.1 Saccostrea glomerata | reverse complement strand
TCCTTTAAAAAAGGACTGCAATACGTGGACAATATGCGTGTTTTTTCTAACTGAAATTCAATTAAGAAAATTTCTAGGTGTAGGGAATATTCATGTAAGGTTTGTTCACTTATTCTAAAATTATCTGCCACTTATAACTGATCGTAGTCTCAAAGCACAAATGTGAAATTTTATCTCCGATGACCGATCTATAGTTTTGTCAGTTTTAACATGTTTAAAAAATCGGGTTATTTTGACACGTGTAACACATCTTGGCTGGGACTTGACACCTGTTCTGGATTTATACGGGAAATTTATCATGGGAAAAATGGAGATCTGATGGTTCACGTGTAGCACACCTCTGTACGCAGATTTGTTTTTTATTTTGTCGGAGCCCCCATCCCCCCTCCCAAAAAAAAAAAAAAACTTCCCACATGATAAGAGCACAGTGCTGAATGGCTTAGGACAATTAAAGGTATATAGTTGTTGTCTGTTTTATCCTTGAAAAAAGTTTGTTGTCCTGTATTTTTAAGTGTACATTGTACTTTCAAGACAGTTTTGTTGTCAAGTCTGATTATAGTTATCTGAAGAAATAACAGTACAGTCAGCTAGTTCATCTTTTGTCACCATGTACCAATTTAGTGACATACAGCAACAATTCTTTAGCTTGCATCACTGTTTACAATATAGTATTTATTAATAATATGATCAAAGGACTGCCAAGTTTCATGAAAATTTATCCAAATGTATTTGAAAAAAGGAAAGAATAAAATATCAATTCATTCCAATATTCAGTAATTTTTTTCTATGAAAATTAATTAGTTAAGGGCCCTTATTTGATATTTAAATCAGTTCATTAATTAAATATCAGTTAGTGATCTGGTATCAGGAAATGCATTTAATTTTAATTTCTGCCTTAAGAATTTAAATTATAAAATTATAAAAAGTGCTCAAGGTTTTAAAGTAATTTAAAATAATTTTTATGAATATAAATAGTATAGATTTTCTTTTGATTTTTTAAAATTTGATTTTGAATTTATAATCATGTTATATTTAGTGTGAAGCATACTGGCAATGTGCTCTGAATATGAAAATTCACTTTGATGATAAAAATACGATAATTTATTTAAACAAGTAAAAAAAAGACTAGAGATACAAAAGCAAGGTAACCACAGTATATTGAGTGAGATTGTTACAGACTGTTGTATGTCTATCGAACCTATCAAACTTGGAATAATTCATCTTTTTACCTGTAATTTTCAGAAAATAGTGTTTAATAATGATGTTAATTAAATCAGTTTATTTTCCAAATGCCATAAATCAGTGAGTGTTTTAAAGTGAGAATCTGTGCCAGGTATATTAAGGTCGATCAACATTAACTATAAAGACATTTCTATCAAATTCTCAACTATTGATTTGATTGGTTTAAAAATTTGTAGGCTGATAGTCTCTGTTACCTTTGATTTGAATTAAATTTTTGTTGTTGTAGTTTGAATCCTATTTTTGATATTTTGAAGAATTGATGTTCATCTTAAAATGGTCTTAATATGACGCTATATCTTTAATTGGTTTTCAAAATCAAATTAAGAATTTTTTCCTGTACAATAAAATCATATTAATGCATAGTTATTGTGTTAAAGATGGATCAATCAGCTTAATGGATAAATAATCAAGTTTTTTGAAAAGTAGTTTGTTTTGATATGAGTGTTTACTTACATAAGTGTATGACTCAAATTATTTCAAGATCATTTATACTAGTATAAATAGTTCTCAAACTCTTAATAAAAGGAATATGCTATCTGCATGCTTGTATCTTGATCATGTTGATGTCAATAAACCAGCTAACAAATAAATCAGCCAATAAAAATCTGCATGTGAATTGTTATATTTTGTGGGATTTTCCAGTAAAATTATACAATGTTATAAGGAGCAGTCTCTAACTTTTTTTGTGATAGTGTCTTCTCAATGTTTAATCAAGCCTATGAGAAACTGTTCTAATTTAGGTTATTTTATTTTTGGAAGCTAGAGTTCATCTCTGTCATTTGTGTTCTGTGTGGGAGGGGGATCCCCATTTCATAAATTTTTATTTACTCTTTTTGTTATTTTTTCCCATGTACACACTCTGAATGTTAAATTCAGTAGGATACTCACAATCACTGTAAGAAAGATTATCCTGAGCTGAAATAAAAAGAAAATTTCTCTTCCTACTACTTACTAGGAAGAAGCTGGTTCATAAAAGAAAATTTCTTGGTTTAAAATTGTAGAAACCATTTAAGACATTAAGACTGCAGCAGCATACAGCTCCAAAAGCTTTGCGAAGCAACTTATCTGTGCATTGTGACTTTTCCTTGTGGGGACATAACTCTGTAAAACAGAGAGAAAGAGAACTATAGAAAATAAATGGAAATTTTTTGGAAAAAAAAACGTGACTGTTTTGACAGATAATGAATGCTAAACTGTTAATTGATCTGTAATTAATATTTTACTGATAAATTATGCTAGATTTCAAATTGGCATTGAATCTCAGAGTAACGAAATTATTTACGTATTTTGTTATTGCGTATTGCACTGATGATGTTGTTGTTATTTTGGCTATAAACTTTGTTTTCATTTTCATATAAATTAATGTTTCCATTTATCAAAAAGTCATGATGGACATTTGTGATTAAGCCTATTAGTAATTAGAAACGAAAGAAATTAGTAATTTATGATACAAAATTTAATTAAAATTATAGAAATCCCTTCAAGAAGAAAGGGTTTGTATACACCAAAAATAGGCTAGTCTAGGGGGTGGAAATCTTGTTTCTTTTTCATCTTATTAAGGTCAACATCCATCACAGAGGAACAGAATGAGATAGTCTTGTCACATTTAACATAGACTTCATAAAAACAGGTTAAAAACAGGCAAAAAGCCTGATGTCTGTGCACTTTTAAAATATGTCACCTTTTAAAAGAAATTGTGCATTTCATATTACTTGAAAGCTCTACAGGAAATTTTATTCTTAAAAATTCAGACATACTAATTTAATGCAGAACTCTGTTTAATTCGATATTTTAAAATGTCTACATTTTTAATTATTTAAAGAATTTTGAATTGATAAAGCCAAAAATAACAAATTCAAACCAATGTGGGTTAAATTTTGAAGGGGATACAAGTATTTGATGGAAAGGACTGTTTGTCTTTCTTTTCAGTTTTTGGGGTACTGTATTGGTTTAGACAGACAAGTGCCCTACCCTTACATGTTTATTGAACTGCAAAAGAATTAGTCAGAGGAATGCTAATATTTTGTTAACTTGCCATTATGGGCCCTCTGGGTAGATCAAGGTATTTTGTGACTGGTTGGGTGTTTGCTGGGTTTTAATTGAAAGCATCTGATAGAAAGATTTTAATTTAAGATTTGTTCACCTTGTGTTTATTTTTGCCACCTTGTGGACAAGATACTAAATGTAATTTTTTTTGTAAATGGTTAAAATATTTGAACGTGTACCAGTATAAAGTCAGTAAAGGAAAAATATTGATTCAATTGCTTAAAAACCTTAATTACACAAAATTTTATGAAAGATTTCATTGTAGATCATTATAAATGAAGGTTTTTGATTGAATTAAAATGAATTGAGATATTTTGATTCTAAAAGCATAACGATTTTTGCTAAAAATCTTACAAAATATAACAGTATTCCTGCACTATAAAATGTTAAAATGAACAAGAACGTCATTGACTTTTGATATAACTCAGGTACAGTTAGACCCTGAAGCAGTGTTTGTTAGAGACGGTATAATAATCAAGAGAACAATTTATTTTTGTCTATCTCTGATGATGTTAATCAGAAAGGCTTCAAAGCAATTAATGAGGAGAGGGAATATGTACTCTGTGCTGAAATATTGATGATCGTACACAAGGCAGATTATGTCCCTGGAACATTTGTTGTCATTAGGAATCTCAGATTTTCATGAAACATAGATAATCGTAATGGTTTACATTAAGTCATTAAGAAACTAATTAACAATTAGTATTATTGTACAGGGTAGAGATAGAGTTCGTCTCGGACTTCTAAAATCTCCGCTAAAATTGTATGACATAGGGATTTAGATATGAATTATTAAACTTTAGTCTAAATCTACATAATTTTAAGAATCATTTATTAGAGTCATAATGGTGTAAAAACTTGAGCATTGTGCAAATGACTATCTTAAATAGGAATTTTATTGTAATGCAAAAATGTCACAAGTATGAAAAATGCTAACTATTTTTAGTACAAGTATATATATAACTTAGTCTGTTAATGGTTTTGTTGTCCAAGGATTTGTCCATATATAAGCTGAATAATACATCTAAGGGTACTTCAGAGTATGAAGTGCACAAACCGGTATAGTCATAAAGACTTTGAACTGGTAGACTAACTGTATAGACATGCGACACCAAGATTAATATTAGGAGATGTACGGAGTAACTGGTGGGACTACAGTGGACAATACGTTGTCAGTTACTTTGTAATAACAATAGATTTATACAATGAACCAATAAATGACATCCCCTATGCTTACTTGTGACCTTCAACATGTCATGTAGGAAACATTGATTTTTGAATGATTCTCATTATTATTAATTTCTTTTTTTTTATTAAACATGTTATACAATGTGATTTGATTAAGTAAATTTAATTATGTGCATGCATTAATTAGCATAAGTTTCCAAGGCTTATTTTTTTTTTCGTTGAAAGGCAGATCGAGGTATACTGAGCTCAATCACAAAGTTTATTATTTTGGGAATTTATGTAATTAAATTTTAGACTGGGGTATCAGATAGGGATGATTAAGAGATAAATTGGTAGATGATACCACTTACTATGGTCTCACCTAATCATGACATTTATTGATGACTATGATAGTGTTGAAATCAAGACTATAAGTATTATGAGGTCAAGTTAGTATTAGCAATATACAGAGGCATTCTCTGGTCAGAGTACCTCAGTATGGTCATAACACTCAATATGTAAGTGTTTACCTGCCCACCATGTAAAGGACTGGAATGGCCCGTAAACGGAGAGTTATTTATGGACACACTATAGTACTGTACTTATTTATAGACGGACAGAGGCAATAAAGGCATTCAAGGACCAATATATGACCATCAATATTATAAGACTTTGTATAAGGTATAGAAATGATGTACAGATTATTAACGCATAGTGCGCAGAAGTCAAGACATTGAATTTATTAGTATTGTGACCATTGAAAATAATGGGAAATTAAAACACTTAATTTGAAATTGTTTTGCAAGCTCAGAAATACATCAAAGGTACATTTTTATAAAAGTATGCCATCATATGGTCTTCGTTGAGAAAAAAAGGGATGAAAACTATGATGATCATGCAGTTTGCTACCATTAATATTCATCTTGTTTTCTAAATACCATGTTTAACCTAATAATTGTTGTTTTGTGTGTTTTATCTGTCTGAAGACTGATATACTAACAGGCTGAAGCACTAGTATACTCTTTGTATGCTGTTGTAAGCATTATGTTTAGGACATGACTAAGAATACATCATATGGAATGTTTAAAGGGGACATGCTTTTTATGAACACAGCTGGAGGTACTAAAATATATTCCACCAACTGCAATATTTCTGACCTACTTTATGATTGCACATTCAGTTATACATGCATATGTACATGTAGTAGTTAATAATTGTGAGATTTTCATTTTGTCTTTGTTTGGTATAGAATATCAACATTTATCTTGATCGAATGCTCTAACATGGTGCATGAGGACTTTGCAGGAGGATTCAAACAAAGCTTTAAGTTATTCCTAAACCAGATCCCCACACCCACCCAACCCCGCCTTGGTTTACACCTGTTCTTTCTTTACCCTTGTCCTAATGTAGCACATTTTACATTCTTCAATTTATACAAGAATACACATTCAGGAAGTTCAAAACAAAGGCAGAATTTTATGAAATTGCATGATGTGAGTAACAGTCAATTATTAAATGGCGTTCTGGATCATTACCGTAGTACCTGTTTCACTTAATCAGTTAATGTTTGTTAATAATTACATATCTAAGGCTGTTCTTATCATCAGAGCATACAAACAAATATGCGACACTGACTCGGGGTCATTAATAATTATTTACCTAGATGATCGTGCAACTCTCCAGATAATATCCCATCTAATCTAATGTTTTTGTTTACCACTTCAATTAATTTTGATATGATGTGTTCATACAAAAATTTTTTTCTAAACTCAAGGTTCATATCATTAGAGGTTAATTTTAAGTAAAAAAATTATGTTTCTGGTAGTAATTTTTATGTCGCCTGCAGAGCAGGGTGACACTTAGGGATCACTTTACCAGGCATTTTGTCTGTATGTCTGTCCGTGCATCTGTTTCTTCTTATAACTTGAGAACTGTAAGAGATATGGTTTAGATATTTTGCATATACAGTATATTGCTTGGCATTATGGCTTATGTATTTGAAATTGTTTTAGACCTAGGTTTCCTTGAACTTGATCTTTGACCTACTTTTTGAAATAGTTGACAGTGTTGATATACAGCTTTTTTTGATATTTTAAAATGTGCACTGTTTTTCACATAAGATTTTGACAAATACCAGTGTTACAGTCAACTTAACTTTGACCTTTGACACACTTTGCAAAATCCCACATGAACTTTACTATTTTCAGTTACTGTTTCTTGTGTATAGAGTCTATTCATGTAGTATTAAAAACGAGAAGAGGTCTCGGTACATGGCGTTTTTTTGGTTTGAATTAAAAAAAAAAAAAAATTAACACAATTAAGTAATAGTTATATCCTTGAAATTTTTGTTCAATTTAGAATATCATTTTAAACCTTAATTACCGGTATTCAACTTTTATGTTATGTTAACTTTAATTTCAGGAAAATTCACCTGTCATTTGTAATAAAATTTTGTATTGCTTTTAAAACTTCACTAGGGCTGTGCAATAATATTGATATTCCAGTACATTGCAATTTAATGTTTACAAAAATTATTGTATTGCAATAAATTTCATCATGTCATCTAGCATAATCTTTTTGAATTGAAACAGATCATGCTTAACTGCCTGTCTTCTACTTTTGTTTACTAGCAAAAAGACATAAGATTAAGTCTTTTTTAATTTCAGTTAATTTTGACTTCTATATACTTTAGCTTTACAGAGTTTTACATCACGAGTAGGTTTCTCCAAAATCTAGCTCTATTAAAACAGACCATCTTAAGAGACTTTATCCTATATTTTAAGTGCCCTCTTCCCTTTCAAGCAATGTCTTCATTGTATTCAATTGTCGTACATGTTAATGTACTTGTGTATCTTAATGTAAAGTGTTTTGTTCTTTGTATGACATGTCTACACACAAGTTTAAGAAATTTTATCCTATTCCTGTGTATATGTGACATTCTGCAATACCAGTTTCTCTGTCTATAATTTTTTTATATTTAGATTATGATGTATAGTATAAAACATACAAAAAGTAAAGGTGTTACTATTGGTACTGTTCCTATTCCTGTGTATATGTGACACTCTGCAATACCAGTTTCTCTGAGTATAATTTTTTTTATATTTAGATTATGATGTATAGTATAAAACATACAAAAAGTAAAGGTGTTACTATTGGTACTGTGTGTACTAATATTAAAAGAAAGCATACTAGTATATTCCCATACAAACACTAGATGGAGAGGACTAGCTGATTTGAATGCATCTTTTCAAAGGCTTAGTATGTACAGTCAAACCTCTTTTTCATGAACTTGATGGAACTGAGTAAAAAAAAGAATAAACTGAGAGTTCTGATGGTAGAAAAAAATAAAGAAGTGGTTAGGACAACTAACTCAGGTTGACAAATCTCTGGTATTTAGAATATCACAGTTAATGAGAATCCAAAGATTTACTGTACTCATTCTTCAAAATCCTAGTTTCTCAGAAGCTAGTATTTGAATATGTCCTTAAGAAATTGTTTGCATGCATGATTACATTAAAAAATGTTGAAGGGTGATATTTACTGTCATGGAAGCAGCTGTATCTATTTTTTGTACACAGCTTTCACTGAAAGGGGGGGGGATGGTAATTTGGGTCTGTCTCTCTGTTCTTCCATATGTCAATCAGTGTAAAGAAGCATTTGAGTTTTGCATTGAAACTTAATACCACAACTCCCTATAACCTAAAAAGACCCTATTAATTTTGAGGTCAAAAGGTCAAGATAATAATTTCATACATTCTGTGTGTGTTGGACACTTTCATTCAGACAAAAGTTCAAGAAGTCTTTTAGTTTTTCTATGAAATTTTACATCACAACTCTTTCTGGCCTAAAAAATGACCCCTATTATTATTAGGTCAAAGGTCAAGGTAAAAAAAAAATTATATACATTTTCAGATGATACATAATAAAGTTTCTTTGAGCTTTCTTAAACAAATATTAATAACACAATACACTATAATGTAAAAAAAAAAGGACCATTATTGATTTTAAAAGTCGAAAGATCAGAGGTCAAAGTCATAAATTCATACATTCTGTTTATGTGTTACACTTTAGTTAATGGAACAATATCTTAAAAAAAGTTTTTGAGTTTTTGCAATGAAACATTTTACATATCACTCCTGAAGCATATTGGCTATAAGCATGTTCATTGTATTTGTATTTATATATGATCTCTAATTGATAATAAATCTCTTTGGTGCATAAGAGTTTATCTTCATCAGTGCAATTGGTATCAGGTTATTTACATATGATATATGAAATATTTATCTTCTTGGCATAGTTTGAATATGAGTATCTGTGCTTACAAATTTACCAGTATACTTGTTTACCTTTCATAATAGCCGTGTTGGTGCCCCTGTGTTACATATAAAATACATGATCATAACTATCTTGAAATATCAGTAATATCTGGTAGAGGGTAAGAAGATAGAGGAGTCAAAGCTTGCCTGAGCCCTCTATCACACTCGTTTTCCGCCCAGCCCTCTTTCATGTTTTCGGCCCAGCCCTCTATCACGTTTCGGCCCAGTCCTCTATCACGTTTTCGGCCCAGCCCTCTATCACGTTTTCAGCCCAGGCCCAAATGTGTGCATTTCAAAACAGTTAATTATAATGTATTTTGTTTATCCTGCATCAATTAAGTTTTAAAACAAGATTTGTTTTATGATTTCATATCAAAATAATAAAACTCGAAACAAGACACAGAGACATAGGACATTCTGGTCAGGTGTATAAAACGAGGAATGGTACATGAGGCAATATACTTCAGTCAGGTCCAACAGTCTGTCAACTTTTGCAGTTTTTTAATGACCGTCTTTTGTGCTTTCAATGAGTGAATTAAGATGACATTTTTTAGGTAAAGAGGTGTTTTCAATGTATTCTTATAATTTACTTAAATCTACAGACTATCATCTGACAATTTTCGTAACATTTTATTGCCTGTGGTCTTGACAGTGGTTCTCTGTTACAACCAGTGTGTTTGACCATGCAGTACTTTGTATCCTCTGCAAGTAATGCACATACCTGGCATTGCCTCATAATTCTACTTGTGCCATTTCATAATAGTAATTTATAAAAAAGTTAATTGTACACATATTCAGGTATTCTGACCTCAATACGTGTCAAACACAACAGTGCTGAATCATGTTTTGTACAAAGCATGCCAAGACCTAAGGAGTACTTGCATTAATTAAGAAAAAGAATATTTTGGTATAATGTAGGAACACTTTTCCCCCTTATACTTTGATTTGATTAAGTACAGTGATGCACTCTCGATGTATTACACCTTAATCGTTGTATTCTTCTACCATGTCATTTGAATTTATATATGAAAGTTTTCCTTTTGTTTTTTCGACTTTCATTTTGGTTTTAATGGGTTCATTGTATAAAAAGGCATCTAATTTGAAGAAACCTGCATGTTAATTCCATTTGTAGGCATAATATAATTTCTGTTAGTAAGGAATTAATATATACAGGTGACAATTACAGAGATGTTATGAGCCTCATTATTATAATACCGCCAGTGAACATCACTTATTGATGTCATACAATTTACATATCTGTTTTGAAACTGAATACATGGAATCTAAGATCTGGCTTTGTGTCGTTCTGGTTGGACTAGACCACAGAAGCAGCCATCTCTTACAACTGACCTTGACCTCTTAATGATTGTAACAATTAAATGAACTGCATAATCATCAGACAGTTTTGATAATATTTTGATTCAAAAAATGGTTGTCAATTTTCCATCTGGTCCATTAAGTGATTATTGTGGTAAATATCATGACTTTGATATTTGGACTGAGGATTTAATTTTGAAGATGGATTTTAGTGGTGTGAAGTATGAATGAATGGATTTCTTTTTTTGTTTTTTAGTCCAGGACTTTGTGATAGATGAAGCCTTGGACATGGACCTGGAACGCTACCTCGGGAATGGTAAAATGTGAGTACAATTCACGTGACGGATACGTCAATAAAACATTATTACAAGGTGACATTGGTATTATGAATCGTTTTATTTCAGTGTAATATGAGAGATGGTGATTTACAAATCGTAACTGCTTCAGAGAAAATTACTCTAAAATTGGTAAAAGTATAACTATACTCAAAAAATATTTTTTACCAAAGGTCATATGATTTGGCTTGATTTATTATTATGTTAACTAAAAAGGGGCAAAATAATTCCATTCATAAATTCCAATTATTTTTAATTTTATTTGAAGCACATTAGACAATGTGACACCTTCAAAGATTTATCCTAAATTAAACACCTGGATTAATAAGTAGAAGCAAAATAAATATATAAAATTTGGAACATTGGAAACAAAATTATGAAATTGTGTCATTTTTTCCAAAACTAAACAGCTTCAAAATTCTTCAGTCATTCATATTAACATAAAATATTAGTACATGTTCAACAGAGAAAAATATTGGTCAGGCTGTCACTTGAATTTCGGACCTCCCACTCACCATCCACTGCTCATGTACCCGATTGCCTGTACAAACTCTACCTCTTTTTTTTTCTAAGAAAAACATCACTGATACTCTTGTAAAACTACCCACAGGTTTTGTTGTTGGGCCCAAATTAAAACAGAAAAAAGTTTTGGCCAAAGAGGGCCTTGAACCCATGTGGTTTCTCTACCAGTATTTAGCTTCTCGGCCAATTTACCAATCCCCATTCCAATCAGCATGAATCATTCATGTGATTCAAATTTTGTAAGCTAAAAACTAAACAACTTTTTTTTTAAGGAAAATATATCTCTTACTAATATATATGTTTCTCTTAATTGACTCCAGCGATCAAGATTAACAAGAATAAACTGTATCAGATTTCAAGCATATGCTCAGCAACCTTCTCAGAAAGGACTGTATCTTCCAAAAAAATTTAAAATGATATGTATATAAATGGAGATATACTAACTGTGAAAGGTGCAGTGTATGTAAATTCCAGATAAAGATTTTAATTGAAGAGACTTAAGGAAACACTATTGTAGAAAATAAAGAGAAATTTCAACTCCTTGGATATTGTGACCCACCTAAGCAGAATTATTTTTAATGGCTGTGTATCTACGTTTCATTTTTCAAAGAGAGGATATTTGTAAGAATTTGTTATAACCTATCCATGCATGTGTCAACCTACAAAATGAGACACCATCTTAATATCTTAACATGTAGTTGTAAGACTCCTTGTCTGCGTTAAGTGAAGGTTTTGGAGTGTAGGTATATTGTAGAACTGTGAGGTGATGTTGCCCTAGGGCCAGGCCGGAGATTAAAATGCTTCAGTCCAGACACAGCTTTACAGAATATGTCTCCACTGCAGGCCTGCATAAAATGTTCGTAAACCTCTAACCAGCTTACCAAATGTTTAAAAGGCAGCTAATCAGAAAACATAACAAAGGATTCTCTGTAGAAGAAGTGACAATTACATAAACCCAAACACCAAAAGCACACAACTCGCTCCTCTGCGCTCAATAGAAAATTTGTTTAATGGATTTCATGTTCTGCAATTGTCAACACAAGTTTGTTTGACTTTTGAAATCAGGTTATAAAGAATTAAGTACTTCAAAAAACCAGAAAATATTGATTGACTAACAGAGCCTTAAGTTCCTTTTAATGCTCAATTATATCAACATTGGAGAGAACTGTAATGCATTCTGTGATTAAAATCGAGGAGGAAAAAAAACGAGACCTGCAATCTCAAAACGACATATAAAAATCGGCTCTAATAACAGCCAACTTTCCTTTTCACGAAATATATTTTATGACACACGCACACTTTTAAAATGCTTGAGAAAAGGATGTATTGTACAACTCTATCACAAAAATCTGTGTAGGTCAATGGGGTACCTCTTAATACTGAGAATTGACTTTTTATTACAAATTTTGATATCTGTCAAATTTTCTAATCAACTCAAATTACATACTTAATTACATTGCAGTTCATAAATGTGTTAACTAAAAAGGGGCAAAATAATTCCATTCATAAATTCCAATTATTTTTAATTTTATTTGAAGCACATTAGACAATGTGACACCTTCAAAGATTTATCCTAAATTAAACACCTGGATTAATAAGTAGAAGCAAAATAAATATATAAAATTTGGAACATTGGAAACAAAATTATGAAATTGTGTCATTTTTTCCAAAACTAAACAGCTTAAAAATTCTTCAGTCATTCATATTAACATAAAATATTAGTACATGTTCAACAGAGAAAAATATTGGTCAGGCTGTCACTTGAATTTCGGACCTCCCACTCACCATCCTAACAGCTTATGTACCCGATTGCCTGTACAAATTCTACCTCTTTATTTTTTTCTAAGAAAAACATCACTGATACTCTTGTAAAACTACCCTCAGGTTTTGTTGTTGGGCCGGAAATAAAAACAGAAAAAAGTTTTGGCCAAAGAGGGCCTTGAACCCATCTGGTTTCTCTACCAGTATTTAGCTACTCGGCCAATTTACCAATCCCCATTCCAATCAGCATGAATCATTCATGTGATTCAAATTTTGTAAGCTAAAAACTAAACAACTTTTTTTTTAAGGAAAATCTATATCTTACTATTAATACATATGTTTCTCTTGACTCCAGCGATCAAGATTAACAGGAATAAACTGTATCAGATATCAAGCATATGCTCAGCAACCTTCTCAGAAAGGACTATATCTTCCAAAAAAATTTAAAATGATATGTATATAAATGGAGATATACTAATTGTGAAAGGTGCAGTGTATGTAAATTCCAGATAAAGATTTTAGTTGAAGAGACTTAAGGAAACACTATTGTAGAAAATAAAGAGAAATTTCAACTCCTTGGATATTGTGACCCACCTAAGCAGAATTATTTTTAATGGCTGTGTATCTACGTTTCATTTTTCAAAGAGAGGATATTTGTAAGAATTTGTTATAACCTATCCATGCATGTGTCAACCTACAAAATGAGACACCATCTTAATATCTTAACATGTAGTTGTAAGACTCCTTGTCTGCGTTAAGTGAAGGTTTTGGAGTGTAGGTATATTGTAGAACTGTGAGGTGATGTTGCCCTAGGGCCAGGCTGGAGATTAAAATGCTTCAGTCCAGACACAGCTTTACAGAATATGTCTCCACTGCAGGCCTGCATAAAATGTTCGTAAACCTCTAACCAGCTTACCAAATGTTTAAAAGGCAGCTAATCAGAAAACATAACAAAGGATTCTCTGTAGAAGAAGTGACAATTACATAAACCCAAACACCAAAAGCACACAACTCGCTCCTCTGCGCTCAATAGAAAATTTGTTTAATGGATTTCATGTTCTGCAATTGTCAACACAAGTTTGTTTGACTTTTGAAATCAGGTTATAAAGAATTAAGTACTTCAAAAAACCAGACAATATTGATTGACTAACAGAGCCTTAAGTTCCTTTTAATGCTCAATTATATCAACATTGGAGAGAACTGTAATGCATTCTGTGATTAAAATCGAGGAGGAAAAAAAAAGAGACCTGCAATCTCAAAACGACATATAAAAATCGGCTCTAATAACAGCCAACTTTCCTTTTCACGAAATATATTTTATGACACACGCACACTTTTAAAATGCTTGAGAAAAGGATGTATTGTACAACTCTATCACAAAAATCTGTGTAGGTCAATGGGGTACCTCTTAATACTGAGAATTGACTTTTTATTACAAATTTTGATATCTGTCAAATTTTCTAATCAACTCAAATTACATACTTAATTACATTGCAGTTCATAAATGTTTGGTAGAAAACAAAAAATAAAAAGGAAAGAAAATAATTCCTTATATAAGTGTGTTATGTATGTGTTATATGTGCCAGTGGAAGGAAGTGAAATTCTACACAGAGAAAAAAATAATATAAGTATGTCAATTACTTAGGTGGTGGATCAAAAGGAGTGCCTCTGCATAACAGAGGGGAACAATGTTTTACTTATGTGTTTGATTTTAAATTTTGAAATCCTTTTGAAATGAAAATCTAGCTGAAATAAAATATTATATAACAACTACATACTCTTTGCAGCCCTATGCTAAATATGACCACTTCCCCTAGTCACTTAAGGTTCATCTTCCCTCTGATAAGGGGAATAACTCTCAATGGAATGCCGGTAAAAGCCCATTATTCCTTTATAGAATTGGCAAGTTAAAAGTCATTTTCTTTTGTATTTTCTTCTGTAAAATTGTTGAACTAGTATGCATCTTAAGCTCAGTTGGTAGAGCACTAGCTCCGTGATCGGGAAGGTCTTGAGCTTGAGTCTTGGTCACAACTGAAAATTGGCATTTTGGGATTTTCCTATATATATCCTATAGTAAATGTACCTGTATTTTGAGAGGGTCCCTCAAAAATACCTGGACGGTAGATTTCCCCCAAACTTTGCATGTACACTAAAGTTAAAGTAAGTCATATATGGTATAAAAATGAAGAGTTTCGCTATTGTAGTTTTCACAGAATAAAACCCCAGTCGGCCGCATTAAAAACCAAGGCTCCCTGTTACGATAGGCATCGGCACAATAAAGATCCCTCACTGCTTAATGGCCCTGAATCCCTAGTAAAGGTCAAAATTTGAAGCCCTTCACTGGTATATGATGAAGTTTCTATATGAGTGAAAAATTCTCAAATGGGACCTAAAACAACAAACAATCAATCAATCAGTTATAAATTACATTTCTTTTGAAAGAATAGTATTATGAAAGAAGACCTTAACATTTTATATGAGTGAACAGATAAAAACTGGAATCAAACATAAGACCTCCAGCCAAAATTATAATTTCACTCAAATCTGTCTTCATGAATAAATCCAGAAAGAAGAGAAGATTTGTTCAATTAATGACTTTGTAAACACATACAGTTTTAATATTTGAATTTTTTTTTCTTGAGAAAAAAATCTAAAACTTTGGTCATTTAGAATAAACAAAAGAAAATACACAACTCTAATTTTGAAAAGAGACACCTCATGTAAACCTGAATGTTAGCTGCCATGAAGATATCAGTAAAATATACTGCAATTCTCAGGATTGTGAAGAAAACGGCATAATAACTCGGGATTTGAGGTGAAAAAAGCCATAAAATCTCATGTCCAAAAAACTTTGCAATAAGCTCAAATAGGTTTCAAGATGAAAAAAATATACAAATACCAGGGTTCAATGTGAAAAAATCACAGTATCTTAGGGTTCACAATATCTCGGAATCCAAAGTGAAAAAAAATCGTAATACATGTATATGGGGGAAAGTAATGGAAGGTATAAAATTGAGAGTGAAAAATTTTGCCTTAAAATTTCTGTTAATCTACGTATAAAAAAAGGCAAGTTCAACATGTTCAAGGAATGAATATTTTTGGTTCGTTTCAAATGTAAATTCATTATATCCAACAAGTTCATAATAATATATATATGCTTTAAACTAACTGGGAATGAAAACCCAGCATGAAGTGTTGTTGTAACCATGTTGCTCATATTTGTTTCAATTTGCTAAAGTTTGAATTTAATGGAAACAATATTCAAAAAAGAAATAAGGAGAAAGAAGACTGAACCTTTGACCTACAGTGGGTTAAGAATATGTCAAATTACATAAGTGACAAATGTACTGCTACTGTTTTTTTTTCCTCTGTGTCATTTTTATACGTGTGTATATAACAGAACAACATCCGTTCTCATTTGACGTAATATATGAGATATAAATCTATGTAAATTCTATTAAATGTTCCCATCTGCAAATTAACAACTGTAATTCTTGAAGTGTGAATATTTAATTATATTCTACTCTGATCGTGCCATATAGTGTGTGATTAACTGGACTTTTTTTATGGAGTTTAGAAACTAAGAAGACCTGCTTGATGGACAATTTGAATTACTAATGAAATTATTTTTGGTGTGTTAAATTATCATATGGTTCTAGCAGCTTAGGTAAAAAAAAACAACACCACTTGCAATTCTCAGGAATCTGTTGTTTTTTTCATTATTCATACCTTGAATTTTGCTGTGCATTATTTTATCGTCATATAATTACTTTTACATTGTCCCATAATTATAAGTTTTATAACAGAGTGCTGAAGTATTAGATCAACTGACAGAAGGCATAATCATTTACTTTTTGTAAGAGAGAAAAAGTGTGTCAACATAAACTCAAAGCTGTTAGCAAAAGCAACAATCACCATATATTTCAGAGAAAAAGGAGTTTAGCCTAGATGAAGTTATATTTAGTATAAAATGTTATGAAGCTATTTAAGGGGGGGGGGGGTAGTAGTGTGGAATTTAAATTCAGAAAGTATTGCATACAATTTGAAAATAATTCAGTTTTTGCCAGTTTAAGCAAAAGCTATTTCACTTAAAGAGAAAGGCAGGCAATTAAGTCACCTTGAGATAATGCCTATAACACAGTGACCTGTGTGATAAAATCATTTATTAATTAAGGAACTGTTTTCTTTCAGTCTGATGTTTTTTTTTTCTTTGAGCACTGCTTTAGACCCGGAAATTAGATGATTCCTTTTAAATAATTGGAAAACAAAGTCTATGGCTGTATACGTTGTCTGTCATTTCAGAATTTAAATTGGTAATTGGCATGCCATTTATATATTTACACCTATTTTACGTACATAAAGTGCAGCATTATATTTCAGTGTATAGAGACACTGATACATTGTTGAAATGCCTTCACAAAATGATTAATTGATCTTGGTCTATAAATATTGATTTTAACGACTGACTTTCTGCTACAAACTATTAATTATTATGGCATATTTTAAATGATTTTTTAATATATTTCCACAGGTAGCTGGCAGGTTGAAAACATGTTACATTTTTGTTGTTGTCTATTTGTCAAATCTGAAAGGGTCAATAAATTTAAATTAATTTTGAAGAATGTTGATGGCTGCAATTAATATGTTTAATTCATTGAAAATTGCAATGGGAAATTCCCTTAAGGGTATGATCAGTTTGTTCTTCAGCTATAGTGCTGAAGCTACTACATGTATTGTGAAAATTTATTCAACCATGTGACTTCATTTGCAACACTTGTAGATTTAAAATATTTATAAACCAATATTGAGTTGTAAAATATTAGGTTTATGACTGTCAGTTAAATTTTATGTTTCTAAATATGCTACCCAAAGCTGCTATTTAAATTGCTTCTGTGTAAATCTATAGCAAAGGATTGCCCTTCCAAATATGCTAATTACACACTTAAATTTGGAGATTTACGATGGAGATTTTTCATGGTATATCAAGTTGTTTATGACTGTGAGAAGTAATTAATTTTAGAGCCTCATCATCTTCTGTTTTGATGTGGAGAACTATTATTGAATATAAAGTGTTTTTATGGAGATGAAGATGTTTGAATTGTTATTACTAAAGAAGCTTTGTTTACCCTGAGATTTTGTCTGCTACCATCGTCGGAAACCCACGGTCGGTCTCGCTTCTCTGAGGTAAGAGAAGTGAGACCGACCGTGGGTTTCCGACGATGGTCTGTTACAAGCTCAGCTCAAATGTAAAAATGATATTGAACTGAAGGAGAGTCTGAATTTACTCTTTGTCAACAGTTGTTTGTTGAAAGATGATAATTGAACTTGTTGCATGTAAAATATTAAAAAGTTCAAATTCTGAAAATGTCTATATGATGGGTAATTCTTAGGAAGAAAAAAAAAATTATCACCATGCCTTGTCATTTGGCATGAGAATGTCTTACAAATCTTTGATTTTGTTGCTAATTCATCAAGTAAAAGTTCATTTGGAATGAATTCTTGGTGTAAATTCAAACGACAATACTGATTAGCTCTTCATTAGGTTAGACACAGAAGTCAGGGGGTAATGTTGTACCTACAATGTCCTCTCCCAATCTGTGATTTGTCAGGCTGAAGCGAATACACCAAAACCAGGTTCTGACATGACAATCAAAAAATTGCTTCAAATAAAATACAACACTCATTTAATGGCTCATAAGCAGGATATGTCAAATAAAATAAACTTTGACTAAAACACAAGCCACCTTGACAAGAAACCAAGATGCGCCTTGGGTTGTAGGTCACCCAGGTTTAGAAGGAGGAGGAGAATAACCTCATAATGTGACATAAATCTTATCATTAGTAAGAGTTAGTGGATTTCCTTTAAAAAAAAAAGGGGGGGATGTTCTAAGCCTTGATCTTCTTCTTTCTAGTAATAGTCTTTGACTTATGTGACATTGCAGACATCAGTCTTATTGTGAGTTGTGTTGACTTCCTCATCCCAAGGAGATGTTTATGATTAGCTGTAGGTGATGAGGGAAGAAGGATTTACAGGCTAACTGTTTAAGCTATTTTATACTAATATATTTACGTAAAAATAAGTTGTAACTTCTGGGTAATACCCATTATAGCTTTTAACCTTGACATTCAGGTCTCATAGGTTTTTGTCACAGCTTTGGCTGGAATAAAAGTTAATTGAGTCAATTGACGAATTTTTTTTTTTTAATACAAACTCCTCTTTTATTAAGGCCTCTAGTGGCTCCAAGGTGAAGGCCTGTCCTGGGGGGGGATCACCCTTAAGGAAGATCTTTGGTTCTTGAGTTCTTTAGTAAGGCTCCAGAATGGAAGAATTTATAACCTTCCCTAAATTATTTCTTAACAAAGAAAGAACCATGGTTTATCTTGAATTAAAAGTTTGGGGGTAGGGGGCTGGGGTTAGATGTATTCACTTTTTGTGGGGAGGGTCATGAATTTGGCTCCAGATGTGCTACTTATTCAACCTAGCAGGGTTTTTACTAAGGGTGTGGCATTACCAAGTATAATTCATTGTCCAAACCTATTTTTAAGCAGTGGGGCAAAAGAAAATCATGCAGTTAAAGCCTTTTAATAAGTTTTGACTATTTTGAACCATTGGTCGGTAAAATTGGTAGGTAAAAACAAAAGAAAAAAATATGAAGAATGCATCAGAAATTAAATTGTATGTCAAAGAAGATAGTAAAGAATAAGTTGACCCAGTTACAAGATAATTATGTCTTTTAAAATTTGTTAAATTCATGTGTTGAGGTTTTTAACTATATAGACGTCATGAAAAGTGACATAGTCAGCAACTGTAATGCCTGGAATAAAATCACTGTCTCCTGATTTAGATAGTTTATCAGCTAAAAACACTCTTAGATGAGTCAAACACTTCTTTAGTCTGTAGTTTTATGTCAAGATTTAGGTCACACATTTACACTTTTGTTTTTGACAAGTATGTTTAATAAGTACTTTAATTTCATTTAAAGAGAATTCAATGTTAGGTTTTTAATGACACAGCAGTTGCTCAGTTTCATTAGAATAACAGATTCATCCTGTCATAGTCCTAGCTGTTACAAGGGGAGATAACTAGGAAAATGTAAAAAAAAAAAAAGAAAAGAAAAGTAGGGTCATTTAAAATCTTATGAACCACTGGCACTAACGGCCAGAAAAGATGAAATTCATATTTGAAAGATTTCTAACATAGGGTAGATTCATGTTTGTTCAAATCATGCCCCACAGGGGAAAAGTTGGGCCACCATGAGTGAAATTTTTTTTTTCAAGGGAATACTGCAATATTATCTTTACAGCAAAGCCACGATTAGTCATAATTAAAAAAAACTTGTATAGATTCAAGTTTGTTCAAACCAGAACCCCCAAAAGGATTAGCCTAAATGTTTATTATTTGGATTAATGTAAATGTTAATTGTAAAGAAAGATATGTTTGTGTTGTTGTTTTTAAGTTGAACCATTCATTTCATGCTCAAAATAAGAATTTACTACTGAAGTATTGTTGGTAATAGACAAGGATATTTTCAAATATCAGGTTTACTAGAAACCTGCATTAAAGACAAAAAAAAAATATTTTAAAAAGGCATATTGAACAGGCATTTAAAATCTATTGCACCTGTCATTATAGTCATTAATCAAAACCAGGCATATGAAATAGGTATTTAACATGTTGATAAATGCCTTTCTAGCTATAAAAGACCAATATGCTGTGACATTTAAGATATCATAAAGCCAACACTTTGCAGCATATTGATCCCGTTTTTTATGAACATTTAAGTTCATTAGGTAATTATATTGTTTGGAGTTGCACAGATCCTTTTTGCCGATACCATCCGTATTGAGTTACGTATAGAACGTTAGAACTTTGTCACGACAAACGCTAAAAATAAATTTTGTATACTAGATTGTATCTCAGACATTTTTCCTATGTCTGGCTTCCTAGTTGGAAGCTCACCTGAGCCAAGAACTCGAGTTTTCTTGATAAAATTTTGTCCTATATCTCGATGATTGACCTTTACTGTCTCTAGATAAGTCGATGTAGCCTTTCTTAACCATTGGTGAAGACAAAATTATGTATTTTGATATACATTGTATGTATGTTAATTGTCATTTATATCCATGACAAGGAGGGTTAGTCACTAATTACTGGGCCTAAAAAGTAGCCAAGTACCCCCATCTAAAATGGGAATACTTAAGAAAGGTATTTGAAATATATTTTTGTTAACAACTATGTTGCATTTTTCAAAGTGAATTTGCAGTAATGCCATTCACTTGTCAATGTTGGTTAAAGCAGCATCCTCTCTTCTCCTTGTGGAGTCACAGAATTAGACAGTATCAGTTTGTGTCCTTATCTCGTGTGAGCAAAATTGTCCATGAGGGCCTATTTATTGCCTTTTAATTAACAATGATAATGGCATAAGACCAACAGACCAGAAATGTACTTTTCATAATGATTTGTAATAAATGGCAGGTATTCATTTAGAACATAATGAATGAAATTTTAATTTTCAATATTTTAAAATAATTGACCGGTGTGTTCTGGGATTGAACTGGCTAGGAGTAAATCCATAAAATGATAAATG
>PRKT01000063.1:1587195-1600187 GCA_003671525.1 Saccostrea glomerata | reverse complement strand
CCCCCCCCCCCCCCCCCCCCCCAAAGAAAAACAAAAACTTATTGTTTGTTTGTTTGCAATAAAAATATATAAAAATGCATTAAAAAAGAAGAAAAAAGTATGATATTAAAATTTTTAAAGAGAAAAACTATACCTTATTGAAGTAGAATAATGATTGATAAATTGATGAAATACTGGCTTGAAGTGGAGTTGGTTGAAATTGAGTTAGGTATCAATAGGGATGCCCTGCATACAAAACAAGTGCCTGTGGTATGCATACTATGGAAAGAGAGATAATCCAGATTGTATTCAGGTATTATCTTTCTTTAGATTAATGCTTGTTCAAATTTCCTTAGGTATTAAAAATCATTTATTTTAATTAATAAAACAATTTTGATAGATCGTCATGATTTGAAATCAATACTTATTTTATTTTTTTAATTATTTGAAGGTAGTAAAAAAATTCAAGATTTTTTTGCATGAAATGTGAGGGTATGTAAATGAGTTACAATTGGCATAAAATTATGGAAAATGATATAGGTATGATCATTATACCTGTGGTTAGAGGGATGGAAATGAAATTCAGTGCTAAAAACACTAGGCACTTCAAAATATTGGAACATATACAATAGACAGATAGGGATCATCTCGAATTGACACAGATTCTTGGATTAAGGTAGGAGCTGGTTTCAATAAATTGAATAAATTAATTATCATAATTATTAAACAGATTATGTAATATTTAGCATCTAAGATGAAAAAAAAATTTGAAAGATTTGTGTAGGTTTGTGATAAAAATTTACGGAATGCACGAAATACCAGTGTATTGCTTTTGTGATCTACACAGATACAGGCCAGGTTATCTTGGATGTGTGCTGCCTTCACAATTTGATAATTTTTCAAATGGATGATATTATTTAGAGTTAAGTTTACTTTACAATTTTAATTTTGGTTTTAGTTATGTTTGAAATGGTTTCATCAAATATTGACTATGTGTGTTGATAGCTGTTTATGTAAATTGTTGCTGATAAGAAGCTTTAGCATAGGTTTTTTCTTCAAGGGGATTTTGGGCTTACATGAGCCAAATTAATGAGCTTTTCAAATGTACAATGAAACTTTTAACAAGCCTGTAAACTTTGAACAATGTCATCTTCTTAAACATGGAGTCATTTTCGACCAAGCTGCGTGGAACATCCTAGAATAAGAGCTAAGGGTTCAAGCATTTTCAAATGAAAACTTTTGTCCTAAACAGGGTAAAATCAAGAATTAAATGAAAATTGAGTGGGTTAATTAAATTTCTTTATTTATCTGTAGAACCTCCAGATCAGAAAATAAAAATCTAATCTGCCAAATTTCCTAGATGCTGAGCTTGGTCAATTTTTGGTGATATTTTCTCAATAAAAAACATACAATAGTGTCCCGAATTTATATTTTAATAACATACTAAATGTTAAGCGCCATTTTGATAATTTTGATAGCAAGATTGCTAGAACTTGTTGAAGAACACGGGTGTCTGATGCATTGTGAATTCACCCTAAAGAATTTTTGAATGATTGCCCCCAAAATTTCAATTTTTTTCTATGGTTTTGACTTTAAGATAATACTTTGTGAAACAATTTTATTTCACAGCTGATGTAAATTCTCGTATTCTCAATTTTGAAGAGATGTTTCTTTCATTTCAACTACAATTTTTTTCTTTCATTTCAATTATGATATATTTTCTTTCATTTCAATGCAACAATTTTAAAGATTTATGACTAATTCAAAATATTGTAATATTTATCGTATCATGGCTCAAATATTGTGTTACATATTGTCCCAGACTTGATTTCAAATAAATTTTAGATAGGTGCAAATTTAGCAACTTGTTCTTAAAAATGGGTATTTTATCTTTAGCTAAAAGTAATTTTAGCGATATTAAAAAGCTCACTAAAAAAGCCATTACAGATTAATTTTTAGCTATATTCAATTTGAGTGATCTAAGCACCCTCGCTAATAATGCCAAAATTAAATCCTCACTGAAAATTCTGCATTAGTATATACAGTATTTGCTTTGAAAATATTGCAGAAATATGAATTTAGAAATTTGTTAGCACTCAGCAAGTCTCCGTATAGCCAGAGATTCATGTGAACTTTTCTTTTGTACATTTTAGCCTTTTCAAGTGCTCAGTGTTAAAAAAACTTTTAAAAAATGATAAAGGTCTTCTAGCTTATACACACAGTTCAACTTCATTATATCAGACACTTATTCTGATATTTCTTGAATACAATAGAGATATGTCAAAATGATTTGGAAGTCCGAACCACTTATTCTTAAGTATTTTATCCTCAATACCTGGAAGTATTTTCTCTGTCCCATCAAGAAAACAATTTAAGGTTTGACTGTATATTCATTTAATTTTAATCATCAACACATAAATCATCTTCGGAGAGATTTAATTGAAACAAAATAAAATAAAAATCCATGATCTTCATTAGGAGAAATTTAGATTTGCTGAAAAAATTAAATTGTTTAAAAATTCTTAAAGGCCTATGACATTTAATAAAGAGGAGAGTTCATTCATAAATGAACCTGCTTGGGGATTGGGAGGTTATCACCAATATGGGATCCTTAGATTTACGTACAAGTACATTGAGGGGTCTGTAAGTTCTTGTTCAGGGATACCATACATATTAACAACATGGCACTTAAAAGGGTGCAAAATTATGCAGATTGTTTTTTCATTATCATTGATCCACATGGAAAATTGGGTGCCATGATAATAGTCCCAAAAATCTGGAAAAGAACTGGAACAAGAGATTTATTTTTTCATTTTTCTCAAATTATTATGTCTTGCATTGTAATGTATTGAAGCTACGTTGATTTCTTTGTTTATATTCCACTGACCTATAAGATGGCCTTTACCACAGGGGCCGGTAACATACTGTATTTCATTTTACGTAATCACTATACGTATACAAAAAGAGAAAGGGAAACAACGTCAGTCCGAATTTACACAGGGTCGATCTCGGAAATATTTCGTATTTCATAGAAAAAACAATGTAGCCAATTAAATTATAACTAGGAATCATACTACAATAAATATTCTTTAATAAAACAGAAACCTCATTCATTTTTATAGCGCCTAAGTTGGGTAATACTAACTCGATATCCAGTTGTGCGAGTGGATGTACTTTAAGTCGTCCACTAAAACGAGGTAAAATTCGCACATTTTCTCCAGTTTTGAAGTCTTTCCGGAGATGGAAAACACAAAGTAAAGATCCAGCGTTAATGAAAATCATCTTTTTCTTTTGTTAATTGCAATTAAAAAAGTACGACATCTCCGATTTGAGCAAATATGGTAGCTTTTTTCGTTCACAATAGGGCCCGAGCCTAGAACAGACGACATTTTGGAAAAACCTGTGATTGGTAAAAGGCGGAGCGTGATTGGTCAGATCTGTTCTAGAAAAGCACTATTGACCAATCACATCTCGCGTTAAATCTTAGATAGTGTTTAGCGAATTTAGTGGACGACTTAAACCACATCACTTGCATGACTGGATATCGGATCAGCAAAACACGACTTACACGATTCTTAAATGACCGCGATGATATTTTTATTAAAGAGTGATTATTGCTGAATGATCCCAGATGTTATTTCACTAACTGCAAGGTATTTTATTGAAAACATGAGTCATTTCTGAGATCGACCCTGTGTAAATTCGGGCTGACGTTGGTTCCCTTTCTCTTTTTGTATACATATAGTGATTACATAAAATCAAATACAATATGTTACCGGCCCCTGGGCCTTTACCTATAGAAATCAGAAACATGACAATATGGTAAAGATCTTTTTCTGAAGGTCACAACTCTACAGTTTTGTGATCTGCATCTTATATTCAACCATTCTGATCCTTAATTATAATGTTTTTATACGGTTTAATTAATATAGCTTATATTTAGATTGGCTTCGCTGGAAAGTCCAAAATTCAGTGAATGTCATGATACATTTATTTTTTTGTTTATTCCATTGACCTTTAAGATGACCTTTACCTAGAAAACAGAAACAGGACAAAACCCTGAAGATCTTTTTCTGAAGGTCACAAGTCTACAGCTGTGTTAAAGTTTATATAGCTTATATTTAGTTGGGCTAAAGTTGAAAGTCCAAAATATCATGAGATTTATTTCACATGAAAGAAAATGAGAGTTGAGTGAGAATTTTGGTACAAATGTACCTATTGTGAGGGGGAGGGGGAGGGGGGTTATAGTGTCAGGAACTGTGAGTTAATTGAATCAGACACTCTATAAGATACATAAGATGTACTCATCACCACTTATATCCATATTTTATCTCCACCCAACTTAGAATTTCCTTTATCTTAGCTAGTGCTTATAAATATTAGGATATAAATATGACACTTAATAAAGTAGAAAGATAATTATTATGATGGAGATGGCCCTTTCTTTGATAGATATTATATTAGAATTACAAATTGCTGTTAGTAATTTTCAGAGATAACACTGATGACATTTGTTCCTTATGCTATCGGACTAAGTCACAAAATATCAATGTCGCAGGGGCATAAATTATCAGATTATCATATATGGGCTTCACATTTCATGGGTGGATTCAGAAAAATACAGTTGGTGCTTGCTACCTTTTTTAGCTGTGAATGTGTTGTGGTGTCAAGTTCAGCAATTATTTTCAATTTGTACAAGGGTTGAAGACAGTTGTTTCGACACCAGTGATTAATGACCAAGTTAGATTGATTGCAGTCAACTTTTGTGTCCATGGATCTATTTCTTGTTTTGATTTAACTCTCATAAATGCAACTTGACAAATTGAAAGGAAAATCCTAGAGTCATTTGAGCCAGTAAAAAAAAGCTTAATATAAAGTCAGAAAAAAGTTTTCAAATGATTCAGCTGCTATTTTCTTTCTGAAGAAATGAAATTAATCTTTTATGTGCAAAATAAGTACAATAGAGTAGTGCTTATTTTAGACATTCTATTTCTCAATCCTTCATGGGTTTAGGTATTTTTTTTACTTGAAGTCAGCAATGTTCATTTAGTAAATCTTTTAAATTATAATAATCATTTCTGTACATTTCCCACACATTATGCATTTTTTTCTGCAACAGCTGCATCATTAATTCACATATTAAGAACCAAAAAAGCATGTTATTTTTTAAAACTACATAAAAACATATTTGTTTCAACAGATTTAAGAGCTACCACAAAAGTACTCACATACCTTTTGGATCTTGCTTCTTCAGTCATATATCTTGATTCTGACCAGTTCAGATGTGAAACGTGATGTACTTGAACCAAGATCTATATAAGGTGATGGTTTGTTGTCCAATGTTGATACCCTTCACACTGCCACAAAGAAAAAAGTGTTGAATTGACATAAAATACATAGACATATTGGTATACTTTTCTTTTCATAAATATGGTTAATTAATGAAAAATAAAAATGAATTAATCAGGTGGGGATCCAGAAATTTTTTCAAGGAGGGGTCCTGTCCAGTCTGAGCCCCCCCCCCCCCTTAAACTTGCCCAAATGTGAAAAAAACTTTTTTCATGTACTGGGAGGTGGGGGTCATTGACTAATGACTTATGACTTCTTATACCAACTCAAATCCTTTTTTTGAGATGGTCCACATTTTCTAGGGGTGCCAAAGGTAACTTTTTTTACTCCTTTTATTATATGAATTTAATAACTCTGCAAATTCCAGGGGTGGGGGTGTCTACACTGTATAACCATCCTTTTCGAATTTTTTTTTTCCATTGATATGATGGAAAGGTTTGAGATTTTAATACTCACGTTTGAAGTTGTACCAAAATTGACTTTAAATGGAAACTACATGTACTAGTATGGAAACTACTAGTAAGATATTTGCATACATTTTACTGTAGAAATATAAAGACATAGACTAGAGAAAGAGTATGGAAAGGAAAGACTGGATTACATAAAAATTTATTAATTTTAATAAAATCTTCTTTTAAATTTTTAATGTTTGAAGAAATGAATCCCATTTGTGATGAAGTCTTGAAAATTATATTTTAACCACAATCTGCCAAGATAAACAGAGATTTGCAAAAAATATGGAAATAACTGTGGCCATTTCTGATGTGCATCATGACTAGTTCTCAGGAAAAATCCATTGCCATAATGTCACCAGGTATTCCGTGAGCCATTATGTAGTATATGGTAAAATGAATGAATAGTCAAATACAAATATTTGTGTTAATTATTTCAAAGACACAGGGACCTGGTACTATATAGCCTAGAGAAGGATTACACAAAAGATAATTTACATATTTGTATTTTGATAAATGTGTGCATGAAGTGCTAAATCATTCACTGCACTGACTTGTTTAAAAAAATGTATATCCTTTTTTTTCTAATTTGGACAATTGCAAGATCAGTTACATGTATTCTCTAAAGGTTTCTTGAGACTTATTTTACTAAACTCTCCAACATGGGGTATGTTTATAAGTACCAAAAAAATTTTACAGTGAAACAAATCAACTTGTGAGTAGTTTACATATGAACAGCAGATAAAAATCTTTTATATGCAGAACTGGCAGTTGTTAGAAAACTGTGTAATGTTTATATTGTAGGAAGTCCATTTATGATATAACAGTTTTACATAACTTGGCTAAATAATAGCATTCTTCAAATCTTGAGATAAAAAAATTGTTATTGAGTTGCTTCCCTTTGTTCACATTTTGTATACTCATTTTGAAAAACCTTTTTTTTTTTGTTTTTTCTGTGGAAGTTTGAACAGATACATCAATAAAGTGTGGCAAAATGATTGATTCAATTTGAGTACAATCAACTCCTAATTTTTGCATAAAGAAGTTGGTTAGTAGTCCAAATTCACTGTTTTATATAGCAGTATGTTCAATTTTTTTTGGGTAAAAATTAAGGAAAAAATACAGCAGGTTGTCTTTGTCACAGATTGTTCTTCCTTATTTTTGGAAAATATTGGCAAATTCAAACCCAGATAGTGATTCTTTCTAATTTATATGCTCATAAGGATATTGATTATGGTTCTTGTAATTATCCCTTTCAACTAATATTAATTTTGTCTTGGTTAGTATTACAAAGGGTAGGTACTCAATGGGTTTTAATTTGTAGTAAATTGTAAATCTATTAATCTATAGTGTGACCTTATAGGCAATTAGGTACACGGAAGCTTGTTAGTATTTTAATTTATGGAAAGTAAAGTACAGGACATCACTCAGAAGAAATGTTTAAAAAAGGCCCATTAAAATAGCGGTGATCAATCAGAGAGTTATCTCATCAATTTAGCTGTTCCTCTTGAAGAGAAGAGTAAATAATGGATTTAAAATCAAACAATGCCACCCCAATCATTTCTAAAATGAATCTTTGGTTTATTATTTTCACAATTCACTATTGCACAGTGATTATATGGTGAGGAGTAGTTAGCTACTATTTGTAAGCAGCGAGGTGTCTAAACCTGAGGTCTTCTGAAGCCTGACAGGTTGGACAAGACGTTCAAAGTCGTACCACTGTAACGAGAGCCGTGCGTACCAGGCGACGACTAGTGCCGATTGTCGTTGGCAATGCGAAGCCGTGTTAGGTGCCTTCAGGTATGAATTATAGATGTCTGAACATTCACAGAGAAGGAGACTCAGAGTTTGCAGGTTTATCTACTACAGAAAGAGATAGGTTCCTCAGCTCTGTATCTGTCTTATAAAAAAAAAGGGTTTGGTAAAAAGGTTGGATTAGAAAACAAAGAAATCTGACCCTGATTAAGTAGTCTCATTAAAGAGCTGTTAGTACATATGTAAAGCTGACAAGTGGCTGTTTACTCTATGCCTGTTAAATGATACCATGCACGCTTCATTAAGTCATAAGTAAATACGAGAATAGTGGATATACAATAATAATAGGACCTTACACCCTAGGGGCACGGTTAGGGTCACTGATAAACCTGTTCCGCCTTTTTTACACACCTGATGTTTTGTCCCACTTCAGGGTACGCTAATAGAAAGCACTCTGGGCACTAAAGGTCTTCTGATGGTGAATTAGGTTTTAATCGGGGTGATTTGTTCCGACATTCGCTGAAAGGGATAATCTTTGACAAATCAGTTGATTTTGAGGGGAAAGAATTGTTGACAAACTTGTAAATTATCTGTTCAATATAGTGTATTCAATATTGTGTGTATGTCAAGAAAGTGACTTAAAAGCAGGATATGTATATTATTAACTTGGAATTCCATTAAAAGAGTAATCCAAATTCACTGGAGTGGAACGCACAATTCTGAAAGTTTTTGATGGTTACCTATATCTACTCTGTTATTCAAATAAATCCACAATTGAGGCTCAAAAGTGATTGAAAAATGCTTAATGTGTAATTAAAAGCATTTCCTTAAATTCTGATTCCTTTCTGAGTAGATACAATAATTGATATTTTCTGTGCGATTATATTACTTCTCCCCATTGTGAATGAGATGTGCATGTAAAACTAAGTTGTTTTTGACAAATTTACATGGAATATTGACAACCAAGATGACCCGGCTTTGACATGTACAGGTAAATAGAATTAATTCATCTTAAATTTAAATGAAAAAATAGCCATTTATGTTAAAGTTTGATTTTAGATTTGACAGATTAATGACTACATTTGAGGAGTGTGTTAAATATTTCCTGGAAAAAGAGAGATCTGAGTGATATTTGTTGAATTTAATAGAAACAAGTCAATTTTTTAAAATCAAAATAGGCAGTTTGTTTTATTATGAATAAGATTATTTCACATTCAAAACAAATGTCAGTTCTTGTTTTGCGTAAATGCAGATTATGCGAACAGTAAACCTGTCTGCTGGCCCTATAATTCTCAAGTCTCTCGTTATAAAAGGTACCCTAGGCACTTGAATCTTTCTTTTTTTATTCTGGATGTTTATTTCCCACAAAATTCATGAAAGTTCAACACAGAATTAAACATATATTTTTTTTCAAGTTAAATGATTTAAACATCAGGGTCTGGTTTAATTAGAGGCATCGGTGTATAGATGTGCCAGTCTCGTCCTTTTACTAAGCTTTGTTATATAATAGTAGATTTTCATTTGCTTCACAGTTAACAACCCGTTCAGGGGATCCCTTCTGCATTTTGTTTATTCAAAGTACACAATCATTTTTGTTCAAAAATTATATTTGTCAGTCATTATTGTTTGCTCACTTGAGAGAGAAAAAAATATTGTGTGCTCGTCTACTTCAGAGAGAAAAAAAATTGAGTGAATTGTGGAAGGTGAAATAGGGAGCTGAATGATTTGATTTTTAATTCATCAATTTAATTAGTAGCTTCTTTTGATGTGTCACTGGTTCCTTATTGTGGTTATATCCGATCATTCACAGCGACCTGCAGTCAGCTCACAGAATTTGAACGGGATCATTGTTATAAAATGTACTTTGCATATTTAATGTGAAGCAATCATGAGGTAATTATTGAAGGACCTTAATAAAATGTTGCAAGTTCTTTTAATTAGACTGGAATTTAGTGTATCAACCAGTGATATTCAATTGATCGAAAAGAATTTGGATAGAATTATTCTTATTTTGGTGTCTCTGTCTATATATATGAAGATTTAATCTAATTACTTCTTTGATGCTGTGGTAATTGAAAATATTTTCATTAAGCAAGGACTATCTGTCCAATGACTATGGAACTGTGGAAAAATGATTCTTTTGGAATTTCCATGATGGTAATGTGTTACTTAAATTTGGATAAGGAATTCAAACCTTGAAATATGCTTGAATTTTTGTCTGAAGATCATACACATCTTTTGCAGCTGATAACAATCAAAAGTGGTCATTTTTTGGTAAATTAAAAAAAAAATATTGGAGATATAAAGCAAATTATGCTATAAAATCTTAATATTCGGTTGATTCGCATTTGCACAAGTTATGTTCGATATTCAAATACCAGTAACTCTTTCTAAGATTTGATCAATAAATTTAATAATTAATTTCTAATTGAAAAAAAAGGCATATTGATGAAAGCTTTAGATGATTCGAGTTTGTTTTGAAGGCAGACATTGTATAACAACAATCTCAATATCTGAACAAAATATTGAGTTAAATACAAAGGAAGTACTTAAACAATGTAATTAGTGTTCTAATGTCCTCGCCAATGATGTAATTATGTTGATTGATGACCCACTTGATATCGTTTTCATTATTTAAAAAAAACCCAGCTGCAAAAAAAGGATTTTATACTGTTCAATCTTGCATGACATAAGGGGAAGTAAATATAATCACTATGGAGACAATAGGATGAATAGCTTTAGTTCTGGAATCTATTTCTGATGGTAAATAGTTTGACTAATTTAAGATTTTATTTATGGTAAGCAAAAAAGGAGTAAAAATATTAATAGAAAGTATTTTTAGTATTCAGTTTGTTTTCCAAATGCAGAGAGAACTTGTATAAATGACTTGATTATGCCTTGCATTCTGTTGATTTTTGAAGATTTCGTTGTAGGTGCCTTCCCGAGGAAGCCATACCCGCCATAGCGTACCCCAACAACGGACGACCCCTCCCCACCCAGAACCACCCCAGTCTTCCTCCGCAGCAGCTGGACGAGTGCTACAAGTTCAACCACCTGGCAAATCCCCATGCCCCCATCACCTCCACCCCTCCACACACCCAGACACAAAGCCCAATGAACGGACTCTATAGTTGTACAGGGATCAACAACTCCATCAACGGCATTCAAGGTTATGACAACCGACTTATGAACCCGTACGTATACAAGGGGGATTTATATACATATAATATGTATACAGGGGGAATTTATATACATGTAGTATGTATACAGGGAGAATTTAGACATATGTAGTGCCATGCTAGCCTTAAAATATAATATTTATATATAAATATGAATTGTGAACAATTTGAGATATTTCTGGAAAGGAGAGAGAGAGAGACATATAGAAGCTGCATTTTGTATCAACTTTATACAGTGTTATTTTCATCTTGTTGAACTACTTTTTGTCTTTTAACACCTGCAAACAATTTTTCCCTGTTTAAAATTTGCCCAGACAAAGTTTTTGTTAAGAAATCATTCTGTTTTTTTTTTTGGTATGGACCCCATTTTAAATTCACCCACCAGCAAGGAGGGTGAAAATGGCAAAAATAAAACAAGGATGAAATTTTCCCTGTATAGTATACATGTGCAGAGTTTATCTTAGTGAAGCAGTGTAAGTTCAGGGGATTGTCAGTTGTACTATGCACACTATACTTACTTTAATGTACTTGAGATTCTAATTGGGTAATTTTGTGTTTTCATTTCATTTACCACTTACATAAATGATTTTTGGCTGAAAATATGAATTGTTCATACAAAGGTTTTAAATGATAGAGTAAAGGAGTTTGGACAATGAGGAAGCTTGATTAACCAGAGTGTCAATGTACTGTTTCATTGTTATAGCAGTATAGCAGCAACTCCAATTTTACCTAGAAAATACTGTAAACCAAGGCCGTAACTACCATTGAGGCAAGTGAGACAAATGCCTCACTAAAAATTTATTAATAGAGTTTTCTGAAAATCAAAAATGTTTTACTTTGAGCTGTTTTATGTGTGCATCTTTGTACTAAATTAATACTTTCAACAGTATTGTTTCATATCTGTTAATCAATCTTCTCACCAGTATTTCATAATAGTTTAGATTGATCGATTATTTATTGCTTTACGTCCCACCAGAGAATTTTTCACTCATATGGAGACGCCACCACTTGACTATGTAGAGCTGCAAATTTTGTCCTAGACTCGGCACTTACGGTCTTTGAGCAGGGAGGAATAGTTTTCGTGCGAAAACCTACTGCGACACGGGACCTCGGCTTTTACGGTCTCATCCGAAGGACCGGTCTCTAAGTCCGAAAATGGGATTCGAACCCACGTACGGATTGACTAAATTCTTACTTCGCGACTCTAGCCGGACGCTCTAACCACTGCGCCACGCTGGCGACCATCATAGTTTAGAAGGCATGTAAATAAAAATCAAAATGCGTAAACTTTCAAAAATTTTGTCTTATATTTGATTAAACCCACGTTTATAGGGACACTCCCCTAAGCCTCCATCAGGACTCCATCCACAAGGATTCGAGTGGCTCCATGATCCCTTGCCTCACTAAAATTTGGGGCCTAGTTACGGCCTTGTAAACCAACTTTTATTCACATGCAAGAAATTTTCATGAGGTTTGCAAGAGCCTTGTCATCGTGAATATTTCAGTCCTTAAAGTCTCAGTGTGTCTATTAAAAAAAGATTCAAATTAAAAAGACCTGATCAAAAAAATTAATTGTTGCGAACTTGTTAACCCCTGGTAAATCGCAAAATAAAGTCCTCGTGAATAAAAGTTGGTTTACACTATGTGATATTCAAGTTAAAAAAAACATTCATTTGAGATTAACACAATTTACAACAATTTTTCCATGATATAGATCAGAAAACCAAAATTGCACAAAGCTGTAAAAATGAATTAGAGTCCTTTCCATCATTTGCCTAACTGTTAAATTTGTATGTTACTTAATTTTTAAAATTCTTATGAAATTTTATAACATAAATCTTTTTAAGTCAAAACCCATTTTAATTTTTTAAAGGTAAAATTTGAAATTAAAATTCAGAAATTTATTTATGAAATGGTTCCCAGTAGACAAAAATTCTATTTCAAGCTTATGTAATGAAAGGTGTTCATTCTAATGTAAGAATTAAAGATCAACACTGATTTTTCATCCAATGGGTAAAAGGTCAAGGACAGAGTTCGATATATTGTTATCAAATGTTCTGATAATTAGTCTTTCACTGGGCTCAAATAAATTTTCTAAATTTTAAGATATTGAAAGATACATAATGTAAAGATCTTGAAAGATATGAATTCTTAGAGTCAGGTGTGAAATTCAATGATATTTATTTATGAGATTTTTATATAGGGATATTTATGTTGTATTCTATAGATGAAATATCCCATAGTACTTAATTTTTTACCTACTGGTTGGTTAAATTTG
>PRKT01000063.1:1554660-1587181 GCA_003671525.1 Saccostrea glomerata | reverse complement strand
TTTTTTTTTTTTTTATTGAATAACTGTATTTAGAAAAAATGTTTCTTCTGTTTGTGCAAGATTTTATTTTATTATATATAAGCATTGACTTTCTGATGTAGTTGGGTATCTATACAAATCTTTCCTTCTATACGAGATAAGCCAATGGCATGATTGAATGAATTACTCTGACCATGTCAATACAAGAGTGAATGAGTCTTTGTTTCCAATGATAAGTTATAAATCATAAATGAAGAAAATCTACATTCAAGTGTGTCATTTGAGTGAAAAGTGAATGATTTTGTGAAGCATGCCAGCCTTCTCTGTTACATTTAGACATTGATTCGGTTAGGGGGACATCAGGGCTTGTGGTACAACTTGTTCAATCAATTCACTCGGTTGGAACGTAACTGGTACAGGTGGAAAATGAACGACTTGGATATAGATACCATCTAAACAAATGCCATTACACTTTAGACCAATCTAATTCAATTTAGGTTCTTGTCAGAAGGTTGAAAGGTAAAATTCAGTTAAAGTTTCTGTATTTTATATCAGCATGTGGCTGTTTGTACCTGTACTAATAGCAGAGTTCTTCAGATTTGACTTTTTTCATTTCCATATATTAAGCTCAGATTGGTCCAGTTGAAATAATCAAAATGTTGAGTGTTAGGTCTAAATTGATTCCACAGATCAAATTTGAAAAAAATCCTGCTTCTTCAGAACAAAGGTTGAAATCTATGGTCAAATTTCTAGCATATAATATGATTCTCTGTCTCTCTCTCCTTTTTTTTGAATTTTTTTAATTCTTATTAGACAATATGTAATGTAAAGGGAGAACATAACAGAAAAATTTAGAACCATGAAGTAAAACTAGAGTTAGACAAGTGGGAGACTTGGGTTGTTTCCTGCAGCACGTGACATTAGTACAAAATATTGGCTTTGATGCCAACTCTTGTAAAGTATATTGTGTTAAGGATATTCCCTATTCATCAGGAAGCAAGTGCCCTCAAATAGTAAAAAAAAAAATCTTTGATTATTAAAACCAACAGAATCAGGAAATAGGGTCTGTTTTTTAATAATATGAAATTACAGAGATGTTTTTGGTATTGTAGAACCCTTCCTGACAGTCCACCAGAGTCTGAGCCATATTCCCCTCCAGATGGTCACCATAGCAACCACACAATGAATGGTAGCAACCATATCATTTGTACCACACAAGGTATGACAAAGGTTTAGATTAACGTTTCACAATTTTTTTATTCTAGATTTAATCTGTTCTCTTCAAAAAAAAAAATCTGTGGATGAAGTAAGCATGCATATAATTTATACTCAAAACGCAAAGGATACAGAATGCTATAGTATAAAATTCTACTTTCTATTGATGAATTTGTCAAAGAGAGCAGGAAAATGAAATTTATTTTTTGTGTTTCTATCCTGTTCGTTAGACACATGAGGCAGTATTGTCTAGATATGGTTCTTAAGTAAAATTTTACAAAAAAGGAAAAAAAATTATATTTGTTTCTCTTGATTATCTTAGTTTTGTCTTGATCCTTATTGAAAAAAAAATTATTTCGAGAGAAGGGGAGAAACACTGGTTTTTAGAATTGCACAGGAAATGTACGTAAGTCATGTGTTTCAGCAGCAGAATTAATGTGCAAGATTGAAGTTTAAAGATCAAAGTAAAAAATCATATATATTGCCAAAGAATTTATTATTTCATGTGGAAAAATATTAAAATTATGTCTGCATGGTTTGTTGTATTTTTTGGCTATTTTCATTTTTTCGTTAATTTCCAAGAAAGAAAGCCAATATTTAATATGGCAATATTTTTTTTTGCATGTTTGGAGTTGTGAAGAATGTAAATATACATGTAAATTATCTGTCAGAAATATAATAATATTAAATTTTGCAATCTTTGAAAAAAAAACAGTGTACAGTAATTCTGTATTAGACACAGTATTTACAAACAGACATTTCATCTGATCGATTTGTGTATAATTTTTTTTTTTTTACACTTTCTGTCATCTTAAAAACAAATGATAAAACGAGTATTCGATATCTTTATGAAAAGCAATGGTAGCAATAAAGATGCATAAAACAAGTCAGCGTGGACTATATATGGTGTGTAATGAGATTTTGTGGTGGGCCAGGGGACAGAATGATGGCTGACAGAGGCTATACGTCTGTATAGCCACGGCCACAGTGCCAGGCGGGGTGCAGTACTCACTGGTCCCCCTTGGACAACAACCTAGTAAAGTCAGGCCATGGCAGGTGTGACTGGGCATCAAAGTAATTGTTTTTAGAGTGAAAGATATATGGCCGAAATAATGTAGTGCAACGTAAAATGTTTTTATAAGTTAGATTAATCCTTTATGGATCAAGAGATTTTTACTGAGTGATGAGTATTGTTTTACTATAGACGCATCGTTTTTGTTATAAAAATTGAAGTCCACAGTAGTTGTTTTTGTACTAATTTTAACATAAATAATAGCAAACAGCTTATTTAAAGAGAAAAAATAAAATAAACAAAGTGCTTCTTAAAAAGAATTTGTTGATTTTTTAAATTAAAGAAAATTCAAAAGGATATATGCATATAATGAAAGTAAACGTAACATTCAGGTTCAGAGAAATAATAAGTAAACTATGAAAAAAACTAAAGCATTACCTTACGTTTAAGCTGGTCTTCGTGAATTTGTGAAAGTAGTTATTTCTAGATCTTTTTTTTCAAAAGTGAATAGCCTTTACATAGTGAATATGTTTTCACGAAATTTCGTAAGTAATGTTTTAATTAACCGTTGCAGGGAAAATGCCATCTGTTATGTCATGGTGTAGGGTTTAGGTCATATATTTTAACGTTGCCGCAATCCCTTATACACGGACTCGGCTAATTAAGAGAAGATGTTGATAAGTGAAGACAAGAAATTTTTGGGCAGGATTTCAATTTCTCGTGAAAAGCGATGACAGTGAACAAGAAAAATTTAATTTGATTTGGCAGGCGAAAAATTAAGCAAGTTCATAAATGTTATTTCAGTTTTTGATCGTGTCATTTTATTGCGTATAGACGGAAACAAATTGTTCGAACATTTGCGTTGGTATGTTAAAATTTTTGGCAACGCTATGTTCTCTTGGCAACCAAAAAATGATTCGTTGTGGGTCGGCAAAGCTTTGATTTAGATGGATGGAACTCGTAATTTTTTGCCATTTTAACTTCATCATTTTCGTGTACCCTTTCTAGACTTGTCAAGAACTGTGTCACCAATTTTGGCAACGCTATGTTCTCTTGGCAACCAAAAAATGATTCGTTGTGGGTCGGCAAAGCTTTGATTTAGATGGATGGAACTCGTAATTTTTTGCCATTTTAACTTCATCATTTTCGTGTACCCTTTCTAGACTTGTCAAGAACTGTGTCACCAATTAATTACTACGCACAGAAACGCCTTTTTTGTATGACTCGCAATAAAAAATATTCAGAAAAAGAGATGCTTTAGCTTTTTTTAAAGCCATTTCAACTTTTGAACTCGAATAAAAAGGTTACCCTTGACATATCAAACTGACCAGTGGTATACCTCATTTCGTAGAACAGAGTACAGGTCAGTCTAAAGGCCCACAACAACCTGTGTACCACACAATACCTCCCCTCAGATTATCAAAAGATTTGCCTGGTATCTTTCTGTCACCTTCCTCACTTTGTGTAGCCATTGTGGCCAAAAGGCGAGAGGTAGGTGCAAGGAGATAGAGTGAAGCCGCATGATTTAATCACAGCGATTAGAACTGACCCCCAGGGATTTACAGAGCAGTGGTGATTTGGACTGCCAGGCAGAATGTGGCACTAACAAACCCAGAACATGGTCTTGCTTGGTCATTCAATTAATTTTTCCATCCACAACCTATACTTCTGTCCCCACTTGACTTCTTTAGGTTCACTGTCACTCATTTCAAATGATGCACACACTTACAATATGCTGGTCATTTCATTAGCTCCCATTTCAACTCTGTGCCTGAGTGTAGGACCATGTTTCTTAACCAAAGGGACCAATCTTAAAACTTCCTGGATAAGTGAATGCGATCCTTTTACTGTTTTAGGATTATGTGTTTAGTGCGAGGGAAACATTCTTTGGTTAAATGACTATTTGTATGTAACTCGAAGAACTGCCTTTACAGAGCCCAGTATAGTTGCTTGTCCGTGCTCAAGCTATGTTATTAAGAGATCATTTGATCTCGCCTTCCATCTTTAAAAGTAATAGCTTATAGTATTGTATGGTTGAAACAGTATCTGTTTGAAAAATCTGGCCCTTTTTCTAAAAAGATTGAGGGCATTCGTGATAAATGGAAAACTTATTTATCTTACGTTCCCCTATAAAGTGGTGTCAAATTTTGTACCACGATGCGATCAGTCTTTGCATCCCGTAATGAACCTTCCATTATTACGACATCGTCTATAGCACAAACTTAACTTTTCTTCATATTACGTATTTCGTTCTAACAATAACAAAAGAAACGTGTATATGATTATAATTAAACATGGAGACCGCGATGTTCCCTGTCTTTTTTTTTAAACATTTAATGTCAGTGTTAATTTCATGCTTGGGAGGAGAGAAGGGACAATGATTGGATTAACTTCAGCGCTAATTGATTGCAGACAATAAAAACTCTGATGGGAATGGCCCATTTTGAGAAAAACGCTTAATTTGTGAATTATAAACTTTTTAATGAAAAGTTGGTGCACGTAGTTGAGATTTTATTAGTGGTCATCAAGACGATTTGTTGGCGTTTTTTCTGTGTTAACCTTAAAAAAGATGACAAAATTTAAATCGGTCTTCCATAGGATATACGGCCATGGTGAGTAGTTTTAATATTTTTAAAAAAATTATCGGCCATTTTAGAATTTGTTTTTAAATTTGTTTGACATCTATGATTCTAATATTTAAAGCTTGTTGCTATGCAGCATATTTGACATTTTGTTTCAGAATAAACTTGATGGTCATTTTTAGGAGAAATGTAGTAGTTTTTATACCCTCGGTGGGGTTCATGATCCTAGCTTTTATGAGTTGTTTGTCAAAGGCCAAAAAATAATTTGTGATCCCATATATCAGTCAATGAGTTCTTTTGGGGTGATCACATTTTGTGGATTGCGATGTATCAGGGTAAGGATTTGCTACAAACTTGGAATTAAATTTCTTTTTAATTGGTGGTATCATATAACTGGTACACCAAGGCTCTCTTGGTGACACCATCTAGTACTCCTGTAGTCGCTTACGGGTTTACTATTGATAAAACATTTTATTACATTTCTTATCTTAATTTGAATCTTTTTAAAATTTTAAATATTTCAAAATTGAATCTATTGCTGAAAAGAAAAATTATTAAAAATTATAGGGTTTCTTGCACCTTAATTCTAGTCTCTCATGCAAGGAAAAGCGAGTATTCAAAAAATACTATTTTTTGACATTTTACTAAATTTTATGCCGTATAATTTTAGATTTATATTTGGAGACCAATGGCTAAGGACAGAGATACTGTGTATATGTTTTTTCAATTATTGAATTAATCTGAAATTGTTTGCCAGGTGTTACTGAATTGGTTTTAATTAATATATTTGTTAATAAGATTGTGTCGTCTTTGTTTCCACTTGGGGTAAATTATGTACAGTAAATCCATTTCAAGGAAATGTTCCATTTTACGTAACCAGAGCATTGTCGTGAGCAGGAATTGATTTCACCAAAAAATGCAATTCATTTAGATGTAGTTGAAAATGGTTTATTTTGTCAAGTGTTTCGTCCCTTAAACAGGAAATAGTTGTATCCGCAGCTTATTGTGGATAAGAATAGAAATCAGGAATTGAAGCGTGGGAAAATTGTAATCGTATCGCCTCCATAGATCAAATGCCATCTGGACATTTGTACCAATCTGACTTTAAGACCTGATCTTCTTCATCAATGATTTTTTCAAAATCATAATAAGATTTCTTAAATTTTTTTTTCTTGAAATTTACCCTTTTTTATGGTCCTGCATTGAGTCTTGCTACAAATGCATAATGGAATACATCATAGCATTTAAGTCTCAGAGTGAGTAACTTTTTTACAGGTTTTTATTTGATATATTATTGATATATCATTGATATTGAAAATAATATAAAATAGTAACTTCAGTTCTGAATATTGAAAAAAAAAAATCATCAATTTGAATGTCAAATTTGGTGATTTTTTTTTTTAATCGGTAAAAGAATTTAATTACTTTTTATCTTAAGAATTTAAATAGAAAAATTGTAATGGTGTGATTGATTAAATTTTATCAGTTTCCAAGAGACACATTTAACTATGCATTTTTGTTTAATATTACTGAAAAGGACTCGCATTGAATGGATTAACTGTTTATCATCTGAACAGCTTCCCCCAGTTGTTTAGATGTGAAGTACTCCAATGCTTCTGTAGGACATGGCCGTTATTTAGTAGTGATTGTTTTTGTTTTGTTAGCATGTATTTTTCAGTGGATTATTTTGGGTTGTTTTGAGAAGTACCTTTGTTAAAAAATCTGCAAAAATGTGCGTTTTATAGTAACCATTGAAATCAAATAGAGATTTTTTTGTCAAACTTAAAAGTTCTCGCAAGGATAAAAAAAAAATGACCTGAAATATAATCATTTGCAATTCCTTTGTTTTTTTTTTTTTAAATAAACGATTTTATTCTAATATATATAACATTAGAAAAAAACTTTTCACTTTTTGAATAAGGGAATTTTTCCATGTGAACTTGCTATAAATGTTAGTTTTATTAATTTGTAATTTATCTTTCATTATTTGGGTTTTAATTTAAAGTGAAGATTATCGGAAAAAGAAGAATGTCAAAGAACATTAAGTTTAAAAAAAAATTTTTCCCCAAGTTTTTCATTTATATTGTATATACATGTATGTAACATTAAGCTACATCTGTCTATTATATGTTTTATTATAAAACCAATGCCTACAGGTGTGCATTTTAAAAATGAAATTTTATTTGAGCTAGAGAGAGGAATTTAGTCAAACTTTAGATTTTTAATGTTGACATAAAATTAGAACCCCTCCGGTGCAAGGGAGTATCGTCAATGAGTGAATTTTTGTCTGATTGCATCAGCTAGGAAAGTCGTGTTACATGGCATTTTCATTCTTTTTTTGACGTCTGAAATTATGTAAACAAAGTACTGCCAAACTTGTCCTCATTCAATTAATATATATTTTTTCTCTTAGTAATTTCTTGACACTTCATATTAAAGTATGCTGCAGATTGCAAGAAATCTGAGATTTTTTTCTCTTCTCTGGACCTGGTATACAATAACAATTATTCTTGTTTTAAAAAATTCAACAACCATTTATTCTTCATATGTTTTTGAGAATATACATGCATAAAGCTTAAATTGTAAACAAGTTCTTGTCAGATTTGATGTCCTGTTGGATTGGGGTGAAAACACCTTTTTTAATCAAATGTTGCATTTTTTGTTTAAAAGAAAATACCATTCCATATATGCTGAGTTTGTCTTTAACAGTTTGTTTAACCTGTCTGATTTGAATGTATGTAATGGATTTTTTGTGGAGTGGTTAATGCTCTAGTATGGAATATGCTAAGTGATTTTGATTTTATAAAAATGCCAAATAATTCAATATAGAGAAAATATTCAATTTTACCACACCCTGTGTGTACATTGCACTGGAGAAGAAAAAGCGCACACAAACTCGCATGAATCTAGTTTTAGATTCTCCGACTTTAAAACAGGAAATTCTTTTACATTTTGATCTGCCTTGACAAAGTCCTTTTTAGCATTGTATCAGTATTGTCAAAGTCCAGAACCAAAAGAGAGGAAAAAAAAATTATTCTGTGAAAATGCGTTATTCTTAAATTAGAGAGGATGTAATTTTCATCATTTGTTTCCATGGATATATTCTTTTCCTGCATGAGAAGTTATTGTTTTTTAGAGATTTATAAAGAATATTTCAAAAGTCCTGAAATCGTTTGTCTGGAAATTTCTTGATCAATAGAAGAATTACGCGATACTGTGATTAATGCTATTTTCTGCATTGGATGGCGTTGTTCAAATTTGATGGCAAGATGGAGGAAATAACGAGCTGGATCTCCTTAAGTTATGTATGTCAGGGTAGGCCATTATTTCATATTGGATCTCCCTAAGTTATGTATGTCAGGGTAGGTCATTAAATCATTACTGGATCTTCCTAAGTTATGTCAGGGTAGGCCATTATTTCATATTGGATCTCCCTAAGTTATGTATATCAGGGTAGGTCATTAATTCATTACTGGATCTTCCTAACGAAGTTATGGCAGGGTAGGTCATTAATTCATTACTGGATCTTCCTAACCAAATTATGGCAGGGTAGGCCATTAATTCATAACTGGATCTTCCTAACAAAGTTATGTCAGGGTAGGTCATTAATTCATTACTGGATCTTCCTAAGTTATGTGTGTCAGGGTAGGTCATTAATTCATTATGTTATTGACCCCTTGTTTAAGATGACACGCCAAGAGATAGCACTTACTAATGTCCGATCTGAACGGTAGCTAGAATACTTATGTAATTATATTGCTGTGTCCTTATTGTAGCCTAGTTTTGTTGGAGGTTTGAATATCATGCTTGAATAAAACACTTGAAAAAGTACTGAATAAAATCTATTGCTTTGTTTTATGTTTGCAGTATTGAAGCACTTGCTTCCGGATGAGTGCCATTGCTAATTTTGTTGTTATTGATGTTGGAGATTGGTTATTCCGATTCTATTTTGTTCCTGTCCTGTTATTAACTACATTCATTATTTTGTTGATATTCTGGTTATGCAATGCCTAAGTATGTATCAGCTAGACATTTTGGATTTTTTATAGTAATTTAATGATAGACAGTATTTAATCTATATTGTCAATTAATCTCTCTGTTTTTGACCCTACGTTTTACTTTGCCGGTGTTCTGAAATATTGGGCTGAACACAAGGCCATTTTAGAGTCTGATATCTGATTTAATGTTTTCTTTTGTTAACCTGATCAGTAAGGTATTTAATTGATGAACCCAAGTCATTTTAGCGGAAATGGAAAATTCATCGGTCTTGTTTAAATGCAAAGAATTAGTGTCTTGATTTAATCTTCCTTTTCTATGGATTGTAATGGACCTCTAGCGAAAAATATTGATTAAAATCAAACTTTTAAAAAAAATGTATTCATATGATACAAGTTTTATTTCATCTAACATTGATTTAAATTATCAAGCATGCATGACCATTTCAGTTTTTTTTCTTGCTTTGTGAATATCTGATAAAAATGGATATTTTCAAACTGATCATATTCAAGTGTGGATGACAAAAGTAAAGTCTTTGTGTTCAAGACTTTTTGTTCTTCTTGAGAAAAATTTAGGGATATTTATTTACGAACCTGTGAAAGTAACATTCACTCAGCTACAAGGATTTTGTGTATGCAATAGAAGGATTTCGGGGGGAAATATAAACTATGTATAGCAGTACCTCTGAGGATGTTAAGGACAGACATACGCCTCTGTGTTATACAGTGTTAGACTCAGACTCAAATGTGGCTTATTTTACAGAAAGCAAGTACGGGCTGAGTACCCCAGTGACATCTATGCATCAACACAGCATGTACCCACACCACCCCCGACCGCCAGGGATGCCTCCAACAGGACCCAAGTCCATGCCACCAGGGTATAACGAGCCCCCGACCCTGAACCATCTCTCAGCAACACACCCTCCTCCCCCCCAGACCTCCTCTCTACCTCTCACCACCTCCCAGATGAACCCTCAGCTCCCCCTGTCACCAAACCATCTCAGGTAAATATACAGGTCTCAGGTAAATATACAGTATCTCAGGTAAATCTACATATCTCAGGTAAACCTACATATTTCAGGTAAATGTTCAACATTTTAGGTAAATCTACATTATCTTAGCTAAATGCACACCCTCTCAGGTAAACCTACAATTTCAGGTAAATGCTTGTAAAAGAGGATTTTTCATGACCCTGACTTGAGGTCATTTTGACAATGTCAGAGTAACATGGATTCAGAATGTATATTTCTCTTAAAATTGTCTCACTAGAATTCATATAAAAATGAGAGAACATGGGGCACAACATTAACTATAATTAAGGATGTATCCTGGTCATCTGTCAAGGTCATATAGACTAAGTCAAGGTTGCATTGATTAGAAGTGTAAATATCCCATCCAATCTATTACATTTATATGGAGAAACATTACAAGGACCTGTTATGCATATTAGTAGATTATGATATAAGGTTATGAAATGAAGCTTAAATTGCTAATTTTAGCAAGTCATGGTCAAATTAATTTATCTCCAGTAGTTTTCAAGGTATTAAGGCTTTATATTTTCATGTTCACTTCCAACTCAATTTAATAGTGTAAGAAGAGATTTCATACTGACAGTAGATTAAGCTGAAGTGAAATGTTCGACATCTTGGGGTACCAGTTCTGAGATTAGAAATCCACATAATGAGCTATTAAATAGTCAAATCATTGGGATAAATTTGGAACAAAATGTTTTGAACAAAAAAGCCCCCCTCCCCCTTAAAAGAAGGATTTGAATATTATTTCAAAAATAAATGTACTTTTTACTCACTAGCTGCTAAAATAAACTACATTTAAGATTTGAAAATTCATTGATTAAAATTACTTATACGGAAGAGGATGTGATATTGGTACTTTTCCTATTTTATTTCACAAAATGTGAGTTTCAAATGAATCCAGAAGGAAAAAAAAAGAAATCATGTTTAGCTAAAATTTCAAAATAGAGATGAAGTGTTAGCATGAAGAATAATAATATCCTATTCTGATGCATAAGCCTAGCAGAGGAAATGACTTCATAATACTTCAAAAAAAGTACTCACATCAATTAAGATTGTACAAGACCCTTGAATCCTTTCAAGTGAATCTCTATGCATAAGGATGAAAGAACTCAATAAGGAAATACCGAGATCAAGCCCAGTAAATTAAATAAACAAATATTGACGTAAATTTGATATTTATTGGTACAGATTATCTGTGCCTGTCTTAGTAATGGCCGTCCCGATCCTTCGTGTCACATCCATCAGGTGGGTAAGGGTTAGGTAGATCGATGTCTGTCTGATCGTGCGTGGTGTCGTTAGAATGACACACTTGTAGTACCGAATACCACTTTGACAATAGTTAATTTACGAAGATTACAATTGTACCAATGTCTCTGATCGTTAATATCATCTGTTACTTTGATAATTTGATGCTAAAAAAATAATGAAATGGACTTCAACTCAAATGTTAGACATTAGTCATTTTTAAAAGTATATATTTATAGAAACTGCAATGCTTTATTTTAAGAGTATCAAAGTCATTAAGTTTTAGTATTAAATACCAAGTAATTAAGAAGATGGTGCATGTGTCTCCTCTCCTATTTACAAATACTTGTTTACACGTTTAATGAATTGCTTCATAGTATTAGTCCAGAAATCAAATGCATTCAAGAGACAATTAATAATTTCAGTCATTGAATGTTTCGCCTTGAAAAATGATCAAGATTATCTCATGTTATTGCATAGGCTGTCAATGAAAAATTGTTTGCCCACTATCCACCAACTAAAAATGACCTGACTCCAACTTTTTTTAACCATTTTGCAACAATTTTTTGTAATAATTCCTAAATTTTCTTATATTCCATTCACCCATTCTATTCCTAATTAATATCATATTACTGAGTAAGATTGAATAAATATATCCCCCATCCCGACCTACCAACCCTATGTTCTCATTCTTAATCTAGAGATCTGGCAAGCATTTTTGTTTTTAAGAAATCAATGATCTTGGTTTTTAAAAAAAAAACATTTTGTTCTTATTGCAAAAATTTTAACTTAATAGATTTAAACGTATATTTTATTATGAAGAAAACATACTATTACTTTCTTTTTCTTATCTTTAAAACAGCAGTTATAGAGTTGTATAGATTATAGTCTTGTTTTACAAACTTGACATGATTGAATGTCTTTGTTTTACAGCCCCAACGCTTGTAACATGAGTCACAAGAAGAGGAAGTACCAAGAACAGCCTTCCCATAGTGCACTTGTGACCAACGCTCTCCTCAATAGCCGAGCCAATGTATTGAACATAAAACAAGAACCAAATGGTATTGTGAGATTTTTATATAAGATTCTAAATCCCACTCTTGTTCTTAATATTGAAAGAAAATTGAAAGCAAGCATTTGTTTGGTTTAAAGATTTTCAGAGAAAATGAACAAGAAGTAGCTCATAAAAGGTATACCTGAGTAACTTTAATGGTTCATTAAAATATGGGACTTCATGCTTCAGAAAAATTGACACCACTTTATGCTTAGTGAAAATCACATAGATGACAAAGATTACTTTAAAACCATTGATATTTCCTAATGTATCGGAGTGCATTATTTTATGCGTTTCGCTACAGGTCCGAGTTATGGGAGCTATAATCTTGCCGTTGACTGTGACGACGAGTTCGGATATGAACAGGACAGTACAAACGGAACCACTGGCTACTTAGACAGTACCTACCAAGTCATCAAGTGGTCTCCTTTTAACCAGAGAGACTGGGCCACACTGAAAAATGAAAATCTCAAAGATTTGTAAGTCCAGGCTTTGTGTTTGAAATATCAGTATGATTATATTTTGAGAGAAAGAGATTCATTTCATTTACAAGGCACAAACATAGATGTATGGAAATCATGCATGCACACGCTGGGTCCTGTTATTTAAAATAAATTTTATCAAAACTAGACTTCAAATGTACAAAAATCAATCATATGGTTTAAAGAAAATCATTATACTGATACAGCATGCATTCAAAAAAGTTACTTTGGGTTGGATATGCTATACTTTGCACTTGTAATAGTATTATTGGATAAATCGGATATTGTCTCATTTTATAATGAAAGACAAGTATTTTGACTTCTAGATAGATACAGTACATTCTGTAAGTAATGCTGTACTCTGTACTGTTGTAGACCCCAGCCAAACTTCCGAGTAGATGCAGACAAAGGATTTAACTTTTCACAGCCTGATGATTCATTTGTCTGCCAGAAGAAGAACCATTTTCAGGTGACGGTCCACATGCAGGTGTCTGGAGACCCCCGTTATGTCACAACTCCCGAGGGAGTGAAGAAAATTGATGCCTTCTATCTCCATTTTAATGGAATCAAGGTACTGAACAAACTCAAGGAATATTTACATTGCATTAATACAAAATTTATTTCCTATAAATCAATCTGAAATGCATTGGACTCATTAAAAGCATGTTGTTCAACTTTTTAAAAAAAAACGTTTTTAATGTCTGTGTTGTAGATGGAATCTCCCACTCAGACAATTAAGGTGGAGCAGTCCCAGTCGGATCGCAGCAAGAAACCCTTCAACCCAGTCAGGTATAATGTCCAATCTCAATTTGATGTTATGAATCCTAAAAGAAAGTGTCCAGTAAATTTACAACATACCATGCAAATATACTTATAAGTAGAAAACCCTTATGGATTAAATTTTGATAAGTTTACTTCATTGTATTGGATTCTCATTCTCTCAGGCAGGTATGCTGAAGTAAAATTCTTTTTACGAATTTTTTTCAAACTGACATTTTATTGCAGAATGTTGATATCTTGTTGTAGGGTGGACCTGATACCAGAACAGACAAACAAAGTGACTGTAGGGAGGCTTCATTTTAGCGAGACAACCTCCAACAATATGCGTAAAAAGGGTCGCCCCAACCCAGATCAACGCTATTTTATGCTGGTGGTTACTTTGTATGCTTACAGCGGGGAGTATAAATATATTGTAGCTGCCAGTGTATCAGAGAAAATCATTGTCAGGGTTAGCATCATTTTACTTCATGAAAGCATAAATTTTGAAACTTTAAGGATATGGCAATTCCTTTTGAAATCAAATGTGAATAATATTGCTACATGTGTTGCCCACATCTAAATAAATATAGTATTTGATAACTATGAGTTTTCTCTTAATACCTGTATTTTTATATATTTCTACTCTTAATAATGATGAACATTCTTATTAACAATAATTTACCATTTTCAGGCATCCAACCCTGGTCAGTTTGATAATGATATGGACGTGACTTGGCAGAAGGGCCAGACCCCAGACAGTGTGTATCACGTGGGGCGCGTGGGGGTCAACACGGAGCACCCCGAGGAGGCATTAACGGTCCACGGTAACATGAGACTGACCGGTCACCTACTCCAACCCTCAGATCTCAGGGCCAAGGAAGATCTCAAAGAGGTATTAAAAGTTAACAATAGTCGTTTATTCCAGTGGCTACATGTACCCCATTCTTGTTGAAATATATTTAATATCATTATAGTTTGTTATGTAAACAATACTAAATTGTAAATAAAGCAATTTCTGCCCTTTTGATTAATTTTTCCGGAACAAATAATTCATTCTTGACATGTACTAATTTTATAGGGATTTATAAGTGTGATTTATTGTGTAAGTGTATTGGTAGAGGCTGAAAGTATTGTTTCTTCCAACCCCACTCTACGGGAATCATATTACATTGAAGTGACAAGGGTACTGTTTACATGTATAGACATTAATTCATGATGTTTTAGGTAATGAAAAGGGCAACAGAAATAATATGTAAAAGGGGGGTTGGTACGTAACATATTGTAAATGCTATATGAGATACAATCGATTACTTAAGTCATAGGGGGGAAATTTAAACCAAATATTTCTCACATATCTGGTACAAAGTAGCCCTCTAGCACCCCAACCCCCACAAACAAACATGTAAATTTCCATGTTTACATCATACTTGACATCTAGTACATAATATATATATATTCATCTACATCACGTTTTGATTTGATTTGAGAATTTAAGGTCTTCTGAATACTTTTAAATTTTGTTCTGAAATGCTGAATCTTTCGTTGACTGAACTCAATAAATGACTGTTTATCTATGTACAGATCCTCTCTGTGACTGACTTACCCTGGGGAACACTGCGGCGCTGCCGGAAGTGGACCACTTTGAGAGCATTGGAGTCCACATCCCCTGGCTGGTCCTGCTGTTTGACTTCTGGCAGCATGTTTGACTCGTTATTGTTAATCAGGTTAATCAACTCATTCTCATCTGTCTTTGGACTTAATGTCTAGTGAGAAAGAATAATATAGAAAATTACTATTTTTTCTTGTTTTTAGTCATATTCAAAGTTAATCATAATATTTATGACTTGTAAACTTTTGAAAATAAGGAAAGATTTACAAACTTCTACAAATAACACAATTCCTTTTAATTTTCTAGGAATTTTAAGATTTTTTTCAAAATTAGATTACCCTCTTTTTATTCTACGAGGACTAGTATAAAACTCATACATGTAGTTACGTTTATTAAACATGAAATAAACCAAAATCTTTGTTCTTTGTTAGTAAGGAGCTACAAATTAACAAGTCACATGACATTATTGCTGGATAGTATTGAGGAACACTTACATTGATGACAACTTCTGGACTCTCGGATGTGGGTCGTGGCATGCTAGAGGGTGCTGGAGGAGTAACTACAATAAACAAACACATTCTGTGTAATCCTTGTAAAAAAAGTGGAACAATTTTAATATTAAACAAAATTTATTGCATCTGATCTAGCAAATATTTGAAGATGAAGTAATACCAAAACTAATAAACATCAACTCTATGTTATTGTCTAATAGAGCTTAGCATTGACTCTTTTTTACTTTCTTGGTCCTCAGGTTGAGGAGACGAGGGGAATCCCGTGACTTACGATTCTGGTCGAGATCCTGCTCACTGATCACCATCATACTGGTGACCACCTCCTCATCAAACGGCAGTGGCTTAGGACAACAGTGCCTCTCACAGAGTGTAACAGTGGGGTCACAGGGGGGATAAGGGGGTATCGTAGACCAAACTGGTAAAAAAATATCAAAAAAAAAATCTAAAATGTTATACTTACAGATGCTATAAGCAGGGTTGACAGGCAGGGTCTGGGGTTCATCTTCTTGCTCTGGAGGAGGGCAGCATTTTCTCTCACAAAGCTGTGTGGTAATGTCACAGGAGGGGTAGGGGGGAAGGTGGGTGGCCAGTTTTATAGGAGTGCCTGCTGTGTAGGGGAGAGGAAAATATAGTGTTGAAGATGATGATGGAGTGTCATAATTGGAGGCAAAGCAAAGGAATTGAAGCATTTTTTTCTGTTTAATCAAAATGTTTGAAAAAAAAAAATTTATACTGTAGCTTGCTAAAATCATTTAATAAATATCTCCCTTTAGCTTACTGAACATTAAACCAATTTATGAATTGCTAATTCAGCTTAAAGCATAAATGTCTCAAGATTTAAATGTATCTAATTTAAACTTAAGCGTTACTGATGAAACTCAATTTGCAACCATTATATTAGCATTAATGGTGGCAAATACCAAATTAGAAGATACAATATTGTTATTCCATAAATTTTGCTAATTCAGCTTAAAGCATAAATGTCTCAAGATTTAAATGTATCTAATTTAAACTTAAGCGTTACTGATGAAACTCAATTTGCAACCATTATATTAGCATTAATGGTGGCAAATACCAAATTAGAAGATACAATATTGTTATTCCATAAATTTATGCCACCATCTTCTATCAGTACTCTCAGTACTTTGATTTTCTAAGTAATGATATTGTGGACTTACTGGTCCCCGTGTCTGGTGCCTTTGTCTTACTGGGAGATGAAGTCCCTGAAGGCCTAACAGAAGTCCTGCCTGCTACATCATCAGGTGAAGGGCTGTAAAAAATATATTAAAAAGGCCGTCAACTTTATGGCAAAAAAAAACATCTCTACTACAATAATCTTTACAGAACGTTTTGTAAACAAGAAAGATTTATGTTCGGGTCACATGTTTAACTGTAAGAATCACTTACATCTTATTTCCTGCCAGGTTCTGACTGAGAGGATTGTGTTTTGGTTCTTTGGTCTGCTCCAGAATCAACAAGATCATAAGAGATGCCAAACTGAAAGTAAACATAGGAAATTACAATACATATCACTGTAAGAATAGGCTTTGTTACAACTATTGAATTTTCCTAGATGAAAGAAGACTGGGCAGATTTTGCCATTTCAATATGTTTGCTTTTCTAATTCTTTTTTATTTTTATGGCAAATATTATGCAATTCTCAAATATTTTTAATGTACAATAATATCAGTATCCCCAAAGAAGTGACCTTGAATGAAAGGTCTGGTTACAGTTAAATAAAGATTTACCAGAATGTGATGACGATGCTGATGATGGTTCCCCAGCAGACATATCGGTTTCTACAGTAACCCTTTTTACATTGGTCTTTGTGAGGGGGCTGGGTTGCGTATTTCTGGCTGCTTTTATACAGATGCTGATGTGAATGACTACAAATTCGCGATGATTTCTTGGGTGATGATGATCTGTCAAGTGAAGAAACAAATTAAGCAAATTTTTTTTCACCTGGTTCTCTTGGAAAAAAATGGTGATATCAAGGTTGCTACTTACCCTATTGTACTAACACTACAGGTTGATTTTGTACTGACAGTGGACTTCACACTGTCATAGCGCTTTAATTTTGATAATTTCTGGTTCATTTTTTCCAGTTCATCAATTCTAACTTCTAAATTTCCTGTCACTTTGCACAGTTCTTTGACAGCTCCTACATTTTCCATGTATATCTTGTCCTGTAATCCATGAAACATTTCAGATTTAGTCAAATTGGATAAATGATTCAACTCTTGTACGATATTTTGTTTAATGACCTCTGCAGAAGAAGCACTTGCATGAAATAAGGATTTTACAAACTATTAATGAAATTTAGTCTTTTTTGAATGTAGGCTTATTAAGGTTTGTGGCCAAAAAACATCCATGTAAAACATCCATGTAATATATCTTGACTTTTAAATTGTTCAAATACACAGGACTTGTACCTTATTAACGACAAGGAAATCTTTGATGACTTCTCCATTCTCCAGCGGTACATCTCTTATGCTATTTGTTGTTAGAAAGATTTGGAGTATCATATTGTTTAATATCAATTAAATACTTCTATCGATTAGCACTTGAGCTAGAATACAACATGAATCTAAGCTCTCTTCAGGTCTTAAAAAAGAGTTTATATTGTATTGCATGTAAATGCATCTGAAGATTAAATTTAAAAACATTTGTTAAAATCTCATCATTCAAGAAAAAATCTCAAGTCATTGCAATTTACAAAGAATAAGTCTATTAATAGACGAAAAAATGGTCCGAGTAAAACAAATACTGATATAAAATGTGTAGCACTTCAATAAAAAAATACAGAGACAATCGTCATACAATGATTTTCATCTAAAAATTCATTTCATTGATTCATCCATTTAAGAAATATAGTTAATCAAAAATATACAATTCATTGCTAAAAGGGTATTTTTACCCCTTGACTAAGTTGATGATCAAAAAGCATATAGAGTTATGTAAAGCCTTAAAAATACTGCAAACAAAATCTTTAAGTATATCCTTTGCTTTAAATCTGTGCAAAATGAGAAATTTCTTTTGTGATATTGCCATTTAGTCTGTTCCATCTTCCACAGATAGATTAAATACACTACAGATGATAGGGTATTAAGATAAAGTTTACATCAATGAAGAGGGGTCATTATATACAATAAATAACATGTATAACGAGAACAATGAGATATATATTTATGAAATAGTTAACAAGGCATATGACAAGTAATGGAAAACCATAAAAAAGAATGCATCTGTAAAGCACATGTGAAAATGAAAGTAACTGATGCATCTTTGATCATTCATCAGTACACACGAGATCAATGGTTAAAATGAGGCTATGAGGTCAAGGCCACAGCAACAAGGTCATGGCCTAGTACTGATGATAAAGCAGTTTCTTATAGGACACAATCCATTTCTTCAGTCTATTTTTTCACAAGTTCTATCAAAATACAGGATGTATTCCACATATTCCAAGGATTCTATGTTTTCACTGGCTTGTTTCTGGCAGACAGTTTGCGTTGCAGCCTGAAAGTTAATGTAAAATAAGTGAAATTTGATATACGAAATATTTTTAAAGAAATAATTGGTTATACATCAAATGAAAATACATGTACATACCTTGTGAGACACTCGAAATTTAAACACGCTGCTAAAATACTTTCCAATTCGGATTTGCCACTGTAAAAAAAAGAATATTTCAAATTTCACCAAAAAAACCTTTTCAATCTCTTAAGATTAGAACCTTATAAATACATATGTATATGATCAACACTTTAATGAATTCTAAATAAATTGATATAAGTGATAATTATAATAATAGATATATATTTTGCTGACCTCATTTGGTACTCTTTTCATTATTTCGTCAGCGAGATTTGGGTTACAGTTCCTTAATGTGTGGTTATAACAAAGTCTTGCCAACGATCGCTCTGATGTCCTACAAACAGATTTCAACATTTTACTACAGAGGAAAACTATTGATGTTTGGAACTTTATGTCTGACATGCATGACTTGCCCTTGCATTTACATGAATTGCTATTACTTGCCTAAGCTACTAATGATATACCTGTACTCAGGGGATCAACTTGTGACAAGTTCAGGGAGCCATTGAATGGTATTGTTTACAGTGTAGAAATGATATTATTAATAATGACTCAACTACACTTTTATAACTGAAAATCAATCAGAATTCCAATTTTGATAAGAACTTACAGGAACTTTAGGGTGATCAAATCGTAGGAGAAGTACTGGCTGAGTTTGAGCCGGAACACTTTATTTGTTGGAGAACAGGACGTGCAGTGCTCCTCTGTAATCGTTACATTGATTTCCTTGATGAAGATATTGGTGTGTAGGTCTTCTACAAAGTACAAATACAGGAAGCATAAAATCTAATTGTGACAAGTGTACTGTAGGTCTTCTATAAAGTACAAATACGGGAATCATATTACATTGAAGTGACAAGGGTACTGTTTACATGTATAGACATTAATTCATGATGTTTTAGGTAATGAAAAGGGCAACAGAAATAATTTATGTGTTTTTTTCCTAGCTGATGTGCTCAGGTGAGCGCTGTGGCCCCTGGGCCTCTTGTTAGCTATATGTTTATTTTCATCTCACCTGAGCTGAAAGTTCAAGTTTGGTTTTTCTGATCACCTGTTGTCCATCTGTCTGTTTGTAAACTTTTCATATTTTCAACTTCTTCTCAAGAACCACTGTGCCAATCATTTTAACCAAACTTATTTACATAATGCAGAAAAAATTGTATTAAAATATTCATAATATTGAGTAAGCCTATGTGTTTTTTCACAAACATTTTTTTTATGAAAATATGTCGCTTTGAAACAATTCTTTTTTTAATCTTTTAGTGGGGCTCTCTCCATGATTAGCAGATTATGGGTTAACACCCTAGCTGCAACCTAGTCGGAAAAAAATAGCAACTGTTCATTTGTTGAGGATTTGGCACTTTGAAGTGATACTTGAGTGTCTTTCAAATGAGACCTTAAAAACTGAGGTCCTGTATCATTTCAGGCAATAATATATGCTCAAGATTCCTCACTGCTCATTGGCCATGTGTGCCAAGACTAAAGCTAAAATTGAAGCCCTTCACAGCATCAGAAGAGTGAAATAATCTTGTAAGGGAAGTAAAACTACAATGGTCGATCAACCAATGTAGTTTGATGACCTCAGACCCCTTAAAATAAGCAAATATCTATTCAAACTTTATATTGGATAGCCTCAAAATTTGAGTGATGGTAACTGATAGATCGCTTTCTTGTTACACATGCTTCAGCTACCCTCTGATGACCAAAGGTGTCAAGGTCTGCAACACTATCAGGTTGGATTAAAACTAAAGTGACTCAAAATAATAACTGTTGTGTTCATACATAGTCTATTTACCCTACAACTACACTACTGTTATCTTAAGTACAGTCCTCATGAAGTACATGTGTATTTAAAGCCTTGTAGTGAATTTCTATATCAAAAAGAAAGATAAACATATACTCCGATATTTTCATGAACTTTATTGTTTTCTCATAGGCTGATTTACATTAAAATATGAAACTTGAACATGGAATACCTACAAAATATGAATTATTTATTATCAAAACAGTAGAAATGTGTAAAAATTTCCAGATCATAAACAATTCACTCCAGTAAATCAGCAGTTAGATTTGTAAGTGTAATCTTGGGCTCGAGCCTCAACTGTAAGTTTAGAGTAATATATATAAATATATATATATTAAATATATATAAATCTTAAATGTCTTCCACCATTTGCAAACTGACAAACTAATTATTGAAAATTGTAAAAAGGGAATTTGACTCCTAAAAAAAATTATTCCGAAAATTTCCTGTCCACTGTATAGTAATGTTCAAGTTAAATAAATCAAATAATATATAGTTCTTGATAATAAATCTACCTCTAACAGAACAAAATGCTACAAGAGTGTTATACTGACAAAGAAAATGGCGATTTTTTTTGTTTACAAAACATTGGTCATCTACAAAGTTTGATATAATAGGCGATGATTATTACGACAACTGAAAGACATATATACAAATGAAAATGCAAAATTAACATAGACAAAAAAGATGTGCATATCATATCATATTGTATTTTTTAAATGTCCAATCACATGCATAGTGTGCAGAATTTGCAGTGTAACAAGGCACCTGAAGATAATTGGAATGTTTGTCTAAAGTAGAGCAGTGTAAAAATTAAGTACAAAATAATGTCTGAAAAGTAAAATGAAACAAAGTCTATACAAAATGTAAGTTAAACAATAACATTTGGAATGTATGTAATTCCATTTTGGAATATAACATTAAAATAACACCCAAAATTCTACAGAAAAACAAAGAGGTATCACCTAACTCTCCTTTTCAGCATAAATGATCTCCCTTGGACAAAGGGAGGCAATGAATAAAAACAACAAAATCCAAAGATGTCTACACCGATGAATTGTTCTTGATGTAAAATCTCTTTGGCAATAAACATTGAAAACGAGTATATTCTCTTCAATTATGCTATTTGTTGTTAGAAAGATTTGGAGTATCATATTGTTTAATATCAATTAAATACTTCTATCGATTAGCACTTGAGCTAGAATACAACATGAATTTGTAGGCTTATTAAGGTTTGTGGCCAAAAAACATCCATGTAAAACATCCATGTAATATATCTTGACTTTTAAATTGTTCAAATACACAGGACTTGTACCTTATTAACGACAAGGAAATCTTTGATGACTTCTCCATTCTCCAGCGGTACATCTCCCGCCTCTTTGACGGCATCGGGGATGACCTCCTTAATCTCCTGGGCGATGACCCCGGTGTCATGACGACTGTCCTCAGGAATCCCCATGGCGTTGGCGAAATCTTCGCTGAACTTGTAGTTGTATAACTTAATGGCGGCTACTTTCTTTAGCTGCTCCTTTGAGTCCAGCTGCCAAAATATTGTCATATTGTTACATGAATGAAGGGAGTGGGCAAAGAAAACTCACTTACTGCTTCAAAATAATTAAAAACATTTTTCATTTTTCAATTGTTTTCATTTTGTTGTACCTCGTGGAGATAGGATATGTTTTTATCTCTGTTGCACAAGAAGAGAGGACTTATTATTTAATTTTGTTTGTGTGTGGCAGGGTGTGTCCGTTTTTATGTGGTGTTCATTTTATGACCGAATTTGCATTTCTGCAATGGTTTTTTCTTTCATCTTTAAAACACATTAATTTTTCCTTCGTTAAAATCATACAACTTTTAACTGAATTAAGAACAATTGATGTTTGCATTTATGCATATTAATATGTTTTCTGCAGTTTTATTATGTATATTTTCTCAACACAAGAACCACTATGTCTAATACATGTTTATTATCATTTTTCAAGTACAATTCTTTGATTCCGTTCAAATTTGACAAATTAATTATTTTCTAATGATTACAGCAATATCTAGTTTCTGAACATTTGCCTGGCAGATAAAGAAAATCCACACACAGATTGGCCAACGTATACACTTGAGCACCTCCCTAATGTTAAGAGTAGGAGGGGAGAGGAAGAGGTCAGAGCAGCACAATTTTTTTTTTTACGTATTATGGCATTTACAATCTCAAACGTAACGGTTAAAGTATGTGTGCACTACTGCAATTGGCCTGAAGCATCTGCAGACATATAAAATGCCAAGAAATTCTTAAGAAAACCTGGCATTAAAAATTATAAATTGCTTCAACAAGAATTACTTCACCGAGAGCCTGCACTACCAACCACAAATGAATTGTATCACTTTACGTGCGTAACAGACCCGCAGACTTGACCTAGATTACCGTCTTAAAGATATTTGCATAACCTATCTGCCAGCAGGAAAAATTGTTTAGAAGGAAATTTTTCATCCCTGAATAATGATGCTGTCAAATATAATGGTTGTCTACTATTTGAGAGGATAAAGGCGGTATAAACCACAAAAATGGTTTTTGAGTGTCTTTATACATGTACATGTCTAATTATTTTCAGATAAATATTTATATTTCTTTTTTGAGCCATTTTTTTCTTCATAATTTTATCTTTAAAATTTGAATGGAATAAAATTTCAGTCGAAGTGTGTCATTACCCATAATTCCATTGCAAAAAAATCAAAGGGAAGTAACTCTTTTTTTTATTTCAACGCATAGTTTTGTTTTGTTTTCCCAGTTGTCGCTCTTTCTACATCTGAAATGATTTTGATTGGAAAGTATGTATCTTTATTTATTGTTTAATAATTCCTTTTTTCAGTTATTAGCCTAATATAAAATAACTTTAATACATGTATAATAACAATATACTATCCGCAGGGACCTATATACAGATATACTAGTATATAGGTCCATGCTATCCTTCAGCACTGACTCTTGCTGTCCATTGTAGTTCAATTTAATTATTTAACACATACAAGTCAATGTACAATTTATTTATATAATATTATATATTTATCTCTATAAATTTTATGTCTGTTTATTCTACATGAGACAAAGATGGAGTTCTGTATATCCTTTAGCACCGACTTTTGCTGCCTCTTGTTGATGTTTCAAACATAGTTTTATGTGTTTTGATATATATATATAATTATATATATATGTATACCATAAATGATACTTAAGCACATTTTTTGTACAACAACCCATAATGCATGTCTATACATTGTATATGAAACTTAAAAATGCCACCAACATATATATCAGTATAAATATATACTTAATAGAAGAATTGCTCTTCACCATATGTTGTATTCTGTCTATTACTTTATTATGTTTATATGTAATTATGTTTATGCCCAATGGGCCCTGATTAGTAATAAATTCTATTCTATTCTATAAAAATAATTAATTTGTTTTTTAAGTATCCTTGGTATGATTTAATTTATGTTATTAAATAAAACAGATATTATATAATAAATTGTTGAAGCATTCGGGTCATTAATTGTTTTCATTTATTGTGGGAATGAATGAATGAATAAATTAATAAATAAAATTAAAGAATGAATAAATAAATAAATAAATTGATAAATAAAAAAAATAAATAAATAAATAAATAATTAAATAAATAAATAAACAAATAAATAAATAAATATATAAATAAATAAATATCGACGGGGAAGTTTTGTGTTGCTATTTTCCTTATCTTTAAATCTTTTGAATTTAATTTGTAGAGGAAAAATTAAAAAGCCGAACTTTATATGGTTATAGTAAAAGAATTGTGTGATTGAAGTATCTCGTCACCAAATGAAACAACACAAAAGAGCATTAAGCCAATCCAGTGGTTCAACACTTCAGAAGATTTACACTGCTATATTTCAATGAAAGAGGGCGAAAGGTGAATTTCCTCTTAGAAGTTAATAAGAAATTACGAAGTATTTTTTCTGGACAAACATATTACATTATATTACAAAAGGCGAGATCGTCAGATATAGAAGGCTATCTATTTTTTTGTAACTATGATATTCATCCTACCAAATTGCACAACATTTGGATGTTAAATTACTATGTTTGCATAGACAGCCCTTTTATGAACTATTGAGTTTGCTTTAAACATTTTCAAGAGTAATTTTTAAATGATGCATAAATTGAGATTTCAATGAATACATGATAAAGTATGTAATTTTGTTCTGACAATAATGCTGGTATTTTGTTTTATACATGATTCTAAGACAATAATTATTGCTGTTTGAATGACTAAATAAAACTGCCTACTCAAACATACCTTTCATACACAATACACAAGGGTAATAAAATAATTTTAAAAATCTACTTTACTATCTATATACATTTAATTTATTACTTTCTATATAAAAGTGAATGTTATATTTATATATACAGTTTTGTTTTAATACATTATACGATATTTTGGATTCTCATAAAAACTGTCAATTTTCTATAGCACTATTGGATTTCAAACCATGGGGGCACATTATCTGTGCTCAATGTTTTGGGACAAATTTTAGGCAAGACGTTTTTTTTTCCTATCTACATACCAAACAAGTTTCAGAGTAGGCAATAAATTCACACTTACTAGTGCTCCTGATCTAAACTTAATGGAATCGCTCCAAGTCAAATTCTGTTTCCCAATTTCATCAACAATTAAAAAATCTTCAGTGTTTCACCATTTTGCATGCTTTATATTTTCTAAGAAATGCAGTTGGAAAATTAAAGAGACAGATTTGAAATGGAATGTGGTCTACATATTACTTAAAGAAATGAGAATATATTCACAATTCCAGAAATCTGTTAAATTTTTGTCATACTTGCATTAGGTAAGCATTTTCATGGATATTCCATCTGATTTATAAAAGAAAATCTGCAAAATCCATATAAATTTCTTATAAGTTTCATATTTAAATAAGTGCATTTACACATTTATTTTCTATCTTATAAATATTTATACATTTATTATGCAGGTCAAGAATGAGGTAACTTTTCATGCTGGGTAAGAGTTATTTCCCTTAGAACTTGGACAGGCAGCAACACTAAACAGATCTCCATTTCCTTGCTATAAATGCATTGTCTACAGCAGGGAACACCGACAATACACACAAACACACACACAAAGTGATGGTTAGATGATTCTTCTGTAGTCTTGGTCTTGGTAAAGTAAATGCCATTCAAAAAATGGATGAGGAAAACTGACCATGGATGATAAAAATGAATTTAGACATATTTTCTGTATAGTACATGAAAAATTGGTAGAAATCTACCAAATACTCCATACAAACAACAAATCTACAGCTCTACCTAGTAAGGTTTTCATAATATTCCTAGGTCTGATTTACATACACCTGGTCCTCTCAGCTTAATATATGACATCAATACCATAACTCCAGATACAAATCAGTGGCCAACATAAATAAAGGCTGTATTATTTATGTGAGAGTTTTCCTGACTCACATTTTTTTAAAAACAATTTACAATGTTATTTATAGATTTGCTATTTGTACAGTAAGATGCTAATAATTTGTTACAACCTAGAGTAAAATGTATTAATAGTTCATCATGTGTTCGGTGGTCCGGCGGTGCATGGAGTTGTCGGCCCCTCCCTGGCGGCGGACATGCTGGGGGGACTGCTGTGTCTGACCCTCGGTCCCGCTGGGATCTCCCTCGTCTCCACTCTCCCGACTTTTGTCCTTGGTCCTGAATTTCTTCCTCCACGATGGAGCTCGTCTTAACTTTCCTCCTTCACCCTGAAAATTTAAACATTTGTCAGGTATCTCCAAAGATAAAATGTCTCTTAGCAATTGGTACATGTACGAAAACAATAGTAAATGCTCATATTAATCAATAATTAAGTTTAAAAATTCAGAATAGTTTTTATCTACATGTACTTTTTCTGAAAAGAAATAATGATATGATTAGAATTTAAAATATAAGAAATTGAAAGCATTAGCTATTTCTAGCTTTTCTTGTCAGGTAAGCTAAAGCTTATGTCCTTATTACATACTACCATCATATCTTTGTTAACAAAAATCAATCCTAAAGCATGGTTTGCTACAAGGGTGCCTTGTCAGATAGAATACCCAAACCTTATTCAAAAGTGTAGGGCTCAAACAAAGGCCCATAGGCCACATTCCTCACCTGTATCACTCTGGCCCTACTGTTCCTCACCAGCAGATTTTTCCCTACATATTCCTATGTAAAAATTTGATCAACCATTATGCCCCTTGACAGTCATAAATTAAAGGGGGAAAACTTTACCCTAAACTTCCATATTGATATAACTAATCATGTCTTTAATATTACTGAGATTTTTAAGGATTCTTGAGAAGAATGTGAAAAGTTTATAGACAGACAGCTTAACAGAAAGTTTGCCCCTGGACAAAATGTGATCAGAAAAGCTTACTTTGAGCTAAAATCAATAAAATGAAATAAAAGGACTTCACTAAAAAGAAATCTTTATCAAACCCTGAAAAAAATATGTACATGTAACTTTTCAGTTCATATTGATTCTATCTAAATCTTTTATTAGCATGCATATTCACAATGTAGATACTCCTCATAATTTATACCGTTTTTACATGTATATAACATAGCCAATTGTGTAAAGTAAACTATACTACCTATTCAATGTTTGGTCTATAAAGCTCTTGAATATCATGCAGTATGTTTTGCTGTTGTAGAATATAATGACTGAATAGAGTGAGCCATTCAGAAGAACAGTTTATACAAAGTCAGTATGATGAGTTGTTTTTTATGAGGTCATGTGACAGGAAATAATCATTCACTGCGATACAGATATTAACTATACCTGAATTTGAGAATATAGAGACTTAAAAGTAAATGTAGAGAGTTATCAAGACAGGAAATATTTGTAGCTTATCTGACAGTGCCCTGTGAATCTAGTGATAAATTTGAAAAGTTGAAACTCTTTGTGTTATTAAGCATTGATTTTATAAACCTCAAACCCCAGAAATCACACAAAAGTACCAGTGTTTTCAACTCATCAAACAAAGACTGAAAAGTGATTTATTTCAAGAAATTTCTGGTTATTATATATTTGATAAAGTGATATAAAAATCATTATGAATGAAAGCATAATATAGAAGGCCTTTTAAGTCCCAAGTAATGCCAATCCAAAATGCTCTCAGCTACTGAAAGCATTTCCGGGGCCACCACGGGGAGGTGTGACATGTGACTAGCTGGCAGAACCTATTTGAGACGGTAGGCATTAACTCGAAGTTTTGATAGTGTAACTTAGTGACATCAGTTACACCCTTCGAGACCTTCACCAGCCTTTGTCCCCTAACAACCAGCATTCAAAGTTATGGGCAAGGTTAGGATATTTCAAAAGAAGGTCAAATTTCAAGGTTAATGTCAAAGGGTTATCCACTGGTTGTGAATGGGATAGCTCTTTCATGAAACCCTTGACAGGAACTATTCCCCGAGGGCTTGCCAGATGGGAATAGTTCCTGTCAAGGGTTTGATGAAAGAGCTATCCAACCCTTATCCACTGGTTAAGCGTTTTATCATACTGATGTATACTATTATAATCTTTAAGTCTATAGATTTATTGCTGGAAATCATAAATGGCGGCAAAAATTGCATGAAAATCTTCCGACGGGTGGATAGCAAAAACTTTACCCCGGGGTATAGCTTTCTATGCGTGGAAATTTTCTGACTATGAAAAATAATCATTTATTTACCCTCTTAACTTTATCAAGGAAGTATAATAATTGTTCATACCCAAGAAAGGTCTTGTTTGAACGAATACACACGTGTTACATGAAAACCCATAGAATAAACGTTATGACCTTGTTCAAAGTAGGCAAAACTACTAGATCAAGGTAATAGGGTCAAAATTCTTGGTCTTGTCACAGAAACCTTTATGAAATATATAGCCCTTGTACACTGTACAGACCGTTCAAAGTAATGGCCAAGGTTAAAGTTTTACAAAAATGGGGCAAACTCCAAGGTCAAGAGGTCATATCACAAGGAATGCTTACATTTCTGATTCTGGAATTAGCTGCAGAACTGTAGCTCTCCGAAAAAAAATGTTTTGACAGACCGGAATCCAAAAAAAAATTTCGGAGAGCTATAGTTCTGCAGCTATTCGGAAATATAAAAGCCATAGTTTCAACCGATCAAATACCGGGGGGTATTAAGGAAAAGGTTACAAAGTTTTTTTTTGACAAATAGACACAACAAATAAAGAGACATATGGAAGTGCAGGGCAAACCCTATATATGCCCCCGAATTATCGATTACAATAGCATGAAAATAAGGCATTTTTGATTTATTTTCGTTTCAAACAATCTCGGCACAACATGTGTAACAGAAAAGGGTAGTTACTTTTCTCTTCCTTTGCTATAAGTACAAACCAGTAGAGCTTCAGTCTCGACAGAGACTTCTGGTTTTTTTAAAGTTAACCTTGGTCATAACTTTACAACGGTAAGGGCTATGGATAACATACTTCATATATGTTATCCTTATGACCAAACCCTTCATTTGGTACCAACAACTTTGACCGTTTGGCTTCGAAGATTGACTTACTTTAAAGAACTTTAGAACTGCAAGGGCTAGAGCTTTCATACTTTCCATATGTAATCCTTGTCATTGGATACCAACAACTTTGGCCTTGATCTTGGAGATTGACATACTTTGAAATAACTTCAACCTTGCCCTATCTTAAGAATGGTAAGAGCAAGGGCTTTCATACTTCACATATAGGGTAAACTGATTGTGAGTCGGACGCGATCATGAGTCGGACACCAACTTTGTTCAACATTTACTATCGCATCCTTTGCTTTATGAATAAACTATCAACAGATATCGTTTTTGTTGTCTTTTGCTTATTAGAGTTATCGCGCTTTACACACAGTGTCATCCGGGTCTTTTTGCTGCAGCGTCAAGAAGTGGCAACTTCAAACACGGTAAAATGAGGCACCCATTAGGGGATTTTAATCCTTTTTGATATCTTTTTATTCATTTCATTTCTGTATTTTAAGACTATTTTTTCTTAAAATTTCTACATATAATATTTGTAACAGATGTTTATTTCATAAAAATAGTATATTTTAATTTATATTTTCGGAGATAATATCGTGTCTCATGAAATAATCAAGATGGCTAAATTGATATTAAGTCGGACAGCAGTATTATATCAATTGATATTGAGTCGGACAGCTTGTCCGACTCAATGACGGCAGCCATTCATTGCCGATCCACTCGTGATTCATGTCACCAAACGCCAGCGTCTACAACACAGGGTAGTAAAATTCTTCATATGATTACGAAACTTTTAATATAGCGATCACTGCCTTGGGTTAAGGGTCATGTCAAGTCAAATCTGAACTTGGTGAATGAACTCTACAGTAAACTATATCAAGTAAAGGAAAAACATACAAGTCATCATATTTATTAATACATACATTTCTGCAGAAGAATAAACCTACAGTGAGTCAGTGTTCTATATTGTGAAAGTGAAAGCAGAAAATGTTTTATTTAGAAAAAAAATGTCATCTTGAAATCATTATGAATTAGGGGACACAGTTTGCTAAAAATAGTTCTAGTTTTGACTGTTACTGGTTTTCTGATCTTAACCTATACTTACAGAACTAGACGTCTGGGGTGGTGTGTGTTACTGATTTTCTGATCTCCCACTATACTTACAGAACTAGACGTCTTTGGTGGAGAGTGTTACTGATTTTCTGATTACCAGCTATACTTACAGAACTAGACGTCTTTGGCGCCGATGGACTGGTCAGACTGACCATCTCCTGTATGGCCAGTCGTAACTTGAGGCGATGAAGAGGATTACTGATTCCTATCTCACGCTGGATCTCCTGGTCAGAGAGCGCAGACATGATGGCTCCACTCTTAACGTTAGCTCTACAGGCTGCCACGTACCAAGCAGGCATCCCCACCCACAGCTAAAAAATATACAAATCTGTCATACCGACTTGTCATTGAAAACAAACTTGTTGCATCTGATCACATTTATAACTAGTGTTTTTATACATAAGAAAATTATATACTTTTACTTGCAGAATATACAATTTTGACTTGCGTATCTATCTTTAAGAAAAATATACAGTGTGATTATTTCTAAGTGAATGTCCACGTTGGACCATTTGTTTAGTACCTCTAGCCAGGCTACTACTGTTGGTCCATTCCACAAAGCAAATGGAGTACCCGCCTTCATTGCCTCCTCCAGAAGTTCATGCCTGTTACATAATCATTCATTCATTAATAACAACTCTTTGAACATTACATAAATGTGAGATTTTCTTACTAGAATTTGTACATGATTGGTTTGAGTGACTCTCACTTTTTCTTTTTCCTCCTGTCGTACTCAGACTGACCCAGACCCAGAGTCAGGGCGTCTCCAGCACCCACATCACTCAGGTCAGCAAACGCACCTCCTGTACAAAAGAAATATATGTTCCTGGTGAAATAAGGGTTCAAACGATGCAATTAAAGTGGCATAGCCTGCTTCCCTATTTGCTTTCAAATTTAGTCAAAATTGGGTTTCAAGTTTCTTGGACAGGAACCTGTTTCAAGAGTTACCAGTAAGCTTAATGCTGGTTCAGAAAAGATGAATCAAAAACATTGGCATGAATAATAGTTTATAGACAGTACATTATACAACTGTACAATATACATGTATTACCAGGTACTCTTGATTCATCACCAATTACATTTTAATGTGGGAATTATAGCTTCTTGGCAAATACTGCATAACCGCTCCAAATATTCCACCAGGCCAATCATTCAGTAAATGACAGTAACTCAGATACATTTCTTTATGCATCATCAAAACCAAATGTTTTTTCAAACTAAGGCTTACAGCCTAATTCTTGGACCTGAACATGAACTTATAGAATCATGTATGCTGACAGCAAAACCCTGGGATACTAATACTGTAGATTCCTCATTAAATGCAAGGAATTAATTTCCACGTAATTTTGCGAGAAGCATCACTCGTGAAAAAAATATTACTTGCTTTTATTTTTATAGTGCTGAGATCAACTGTCCATTCGCGAATTATAATTCTTGCGATTTGACGTTTAAGAGCCAGTTCGCTATAAAAAGTACTCGCGAAAAATAAGGAATCTACAGTACCTCAGTACTGAAAACTGCTCCATGGAAATGGTAACATACAAGTATATACAATTTTGAAATTATTCTATGGATTATTGACAAGGGTCCATTTGGATTGTACCTCTTCTTGACATACTAGACTGAAGGCCACAAAAAGAAACAAACTTCAATATACACACCAGCAGGCAGCAGTTCCTGAGCTAGACCTTTGGCTTTCTGTTTCTCCTTCTTACTGAAGAGTCGACCCAGTGAGCTCTTGATGCCTTTCTTCTTCTGTTGCTGCTGTTGCTGTTGTTGCTGGTTTTTGTGGAGAGAGTCCTGGCTGCTGTTTGGTGTACTGAAGGGACTCTGAGAGGACTGTGTGGTGTCTATTACAGTTCTACTGCAAAATGAAACAAAGGAAATGTATATATCAAAAAGAACAGCAAAAATAAACATAGTTTAATGTCTATTCCAGTGCGATTTTTTTTTTGGGGGGGGGGGGGGGGGG
>PRKT01000063.1:1499683-1542892 GCA_003671525.1 Saccostrea glomerata | reverse complement strand
GTTCTTGAGAAGAAGATTTTTTAATGACCCCACCCTATTTTTGTCTTTTCTTGATTATCTCCCCTTGCGAGGGGATATGTCCCTTCATTTTAACAATTTAAATTCCCCTTCACCCAAGGATGCTTTGTACCAAGTTTGATCAAAATTGGCCCAGTGGTTCTTGAGAAGAAGTCGAAAATGTGAAAAGTTTACAGACGGACAGACAGACGGACGGACGACGGACAAAATGTGATCAGAAAAGCTCACTTGAGCCTTCGGCTCAGGTGAGCTAAAAATGTAACCTTCATCACTTATTACAGGCAAATAAAGGTTTTAAAGACAGTTTCTATTCATGCAAAATACTCATACACAATCATACAGGTAGTTGATGTTCAATGGATGTTTTCAAAAACTTTTAATCTTGTTAATTAAAGAACTGTGAAATATAATTAATATGGATCATCATCTGCAGTCTGGTGCTACCCACAAACTGTAAAAATTTTAATTATCTAGTTTCTGGTGTTTTAAAGATATTATAAAGTATTTTTAAAAATAAGATTTCAGTTAATCATTTCAGAAAGTCCTCAAGTTCCCAAGTTTTCATTACTGTATACGTATCAGTACTTTTTTTCCATGATTCCATGGAATCACTATTCCTGTTTAATCTACGGGTAAAAAATTGCACAGATGTCTTAGACTCTTGATCACTACTCACTATATTGCTTTTACATGTATATTTTGTACCAGGGCAGAAATTTTCATGAAAATTTTTTAACATGTGTATGTTAATTGATATCATGCTGAAAAAAAGTACTTCTACAGTAGTTAATGGATTTGATTGTGTTACCTTTTCATCCAAAGTTTTCTGGTGTTTTAATGACTTTTTTAAATACCATATGACATCATTTCAGAAATGCTTTAAGTTCCTATATTTTTAAAAGTTAATAGATTTGATTGTTTTACCTTTTCATCCAGAGCTTTGTGGTGTTCAAACAGGGACTTGAGGGCCTTGAGCACCTCCACTTCACTGGATACTCCCGCGGGGGACGAGGCCTGACGCTTGACCACGGTCATCCGGAGGGAACGCTCATGTCTGGATACCAAACACTCGAGATGTTCCAGTAACAACTACAAAAACATCACAATGCACAGCAATTAAAATACATACATCCCGTACATATATATACATGTAGTATTTTTTTGTCATGACTACATCAGGAAGCAAAACATTCTTTCAAACATCTAACACACAAGTTGAATTTTGAGATGTGGGATTTGTTTTTGTCAATGTATATAAGTCTGAGACTTAGAGTGTTACTGTACAGCACTATTCAAATAAAGCTTGAGCTATATGGGGGGAGAAAGGGGGGAGTCAAAGGGAATGCGGGCATACTATCTTTCTTGTAGATGTTTTTAAAAATAAAAATATGAAAATAATACTACCACTTTTTTCCTTGACATCTAAGTAGTATTTAAGGATGTATCTCTACTTTTATTCACTGTTACGTATTAGAATGAGTTTTGTGAGACAAGACTCATTATACCATGTATACAGGCCTTTAGCATGTTTAGTGATACTAAAAGCTGAAAAGTTAACTTTTAATCAAATGTAACATTCATTCTACAACAATACCTAAAATCCAATTTTTAAACTGTTTTTGACCTTGGACATAGTCAAAATGTCATTATATAGCAAGATATTTAACTTGAAGCCCTTTTAGTTCCCTAAAATGTGATGCGTTCAGTTCTTATACAAAGGAACCAGTCAACTTTTGACAAAGTGTCTTTACAACATACTAACATAGTAGATATAAAAAAAACACACACATATATAAAATTTATATATACCATCACTCAATATTAAAATAATTAAATACAGCTACAGAAAAACTCCCTTACAATAATTTGGCCAATGATACTACCAATAACTTACAGACAAACACACTTACAATAAACCTGCTATTGATACTAAAAATAATTTACAGGCAAACACACAATTATAAACCTGCTTCTGATACTACCAATATTGTACAGACAAACTTACAGTAAGCTTGTCTTTGATGCTACCAATAATTTACAGGCAAACACACAATTATAAACCTTTGATACTACCAATATTGTACAGACAAACTTACAGTAGGCTTGTCTTTGATGCTATCAGTAATTTACAGACAAACACACTTACATTAAACCTTGTCTTTTAAACTATCATTAATTTACAGACAAACACACTTACATTAAACCTGTCTTTTATACTATCAATAATTTTGAAATAACTCCTATTCATTGACTTTCCTTGTTTTCAGCCCACAGCTGGGAGTCTGAAGTCATGGTCACATGATACAGCGGTGGGTGACCATTGTGGAGGTCCATAACGGCCCAAGGGGGTTCACGGAATTCCCGGGCACAACTCCCAGATCAGAGAATCCCATTCAAATAAAACAGACTTCTGATGCAAATCAATCCATTTAGCTACAACTCCTTACACACACAAATGTCTGTCAATTGCCTGTAATGATGCGAGGCAGGCATCTGTTCTAATATTGAGTCCATCTTTAGACCAAAGTCTCGTAACATTAGGCAAATTCAAATACCACATGCCATCAAATGCTAGGCTGCAATTTATAAAAGTACTTTTCATTTGAAAACTTCATTTTCCTCTGACTTTCTTGTGCTGGAATTGATCTACATACTATGTTACTAGAAAATTAGGCAAATACGATATATAGAGATCTTTCAGAATTAAATTAGTAGCATGGTTTACATAAGTAAATGTGATTAAGCTAAAAAAAAATGCTTTCAGATTATCACAATTACAGATAAGATTATTACATAATTCATTATATGACTCATCAAACATTTTGTATAAAAATGATAAAGCGAGCGTACAATTCTGTACCACTGATCTGACAAGGAAAAAGAATTGTTGGTTGCGTACATCATGTTTTAAATATGAAGCATCAGATTATTATTGAATAGAAAGCCCCTAGATCAAGATATGATCTTTAAAAAATTCAGTATGTCAAAAGCACACATTTTCTTTGCATTTGTACATTACATCATCTGAACTCTCTCAAGAAAACGGCTATGCATGACAATAAAACATAACAGTCTTCCCTACAAATGATCTCCCAACTTGAAAAAAATCCATAACAGAAAATATAATACATCTCCCCAGCACATTTCTTCACAGACCAACATATTGATCTTAAAACTTGGGAATCTCTTAGTGTAAAAGCTGTGTTTCTGCAGATGCTATCATATGTTCAGTTTGAATTCATCTTCTCCAACTCTGAAAGGCTTTCTGGATAATTCATAAGATTGTATTAAAAAAAAGCCTTTGACCTTGACTATAGTGTATAACCTGTTTTATTGTAATCATTGATTTCCACACACTTTGTATTTGACAAGTTGAATCTTTATTAAGTTATAGGGATGATTCTGTGTTCAAAGGGGAAAAAACTGCCACTATGTAAACAAGTCTATTTCTCTAATTAAGCTATGATTGATATTTGAAAGGATTTCATCCTATTAACTTTGTATGAATGATTTTTAATCCTTTATTTCATGTTTACTTTACCCTTGTAATGATGGAATCTTTGTAACAAAACTGCTTCATATTTATGTATCAATTTGACAAAAAGAAAAAAAAAAATTATATAAAAAATGAGCTATTAAAGCTGTTTTATATATATAATATCTGCATCCCACTATTTCTACACCCCCAACCAAACCTATTTTTTAAACTCACAGATACATACATTCCAAATAACAGTTAACTACCTTAAAAACAAAATAAGAACATGACCCTTTTTGTTGCACCTTGCTTGTGAAAAATGTGGCCATATGTTTAACTGAGGAGATAATTAATAGTTAAAACATTGCAACACCTGTTTCAGCTCTGGTAACATCAATTTACTTAAATTACACCAACTTACACAACACATTGCCAAGCATGTTTATGTATAAATAGAGATACATTTGAAAAACTGATAGGTATGCAATAAGGCCATTCCAAGTTTTTTCTATGTTTAGCCTCCGCATGCGCATTGGTTTTTGACACCCATATAAGAAAAAACAAACAACATCAGGAGTCCTTAAATTTATAAATTTAGTCGAAATTTTTTAATTTTGTAAATTTCTCAAAATAATTCTGTACAGTAAGTTATATTGGTGTATCTTAAGCATTTAATGCCTTGTTTTTGCTTAAGAATAGATATTTTTTTTCTATTAAAGCAGTTTAGTTAGATCAAATCATTTGAAGTACGTCATTTTTATGACTTTTAAGCTTGTGTTTTATGTTTTGGCTTGTGTGTTTTTTTTGAATAGGTAGGAAGGTTTTTGAAAGATGGGTGGATGCTAAACAGAGAAAAAACTTGGAATGGCCTAATGAGTTGATCAGAGAACATCTAGCAAATATTTTTTTTGGTTGGCCTAATCCAAACATCATTTATCTAAAACATTTAGAAAACACAGAAATCCAATAAACACTTTTTTAAAAGCACAAACAGCTTAGATCAAAGAGCAAGAAATACTGTCATTGTTTTCACATCAAGTATCGGTAAAAAATGGAAGAGACAAAGTAATGTGAAAGGAAAAAAAAAGTTTTTTAAAAATGAATTCTTGAATTGCCCATGCAAAATTTGTTAAATTCTTGAAAGTACCAGCCTCCATATAATTTAACGTTCAGAACCTAATTAATCTACTGGAAAGTTTGAAATAAATTGGGCAAGTTCATTATAACCAGATTTATCTGTATACCTTATGTATTACATTTCGGCAGCTATTAATTGATTTATGTATACAAAATTTTAAGTTAATGTTTTGTTTCATTGTATGATTATCTATCAAGAACTTGCATTAACAATTACAACAACAACTTATAGGCCATTCTTAAGAGAAAAACTGCAAATCATTAATTTACAAAACAAATGGTATCTTATAGTAATTTATGCATATATATCTTTAGGATGAAATATCTACTCCTATTAGTACACAAATGTTTTTACCTTGTTCAACCCTTTTATAAGCCACAGATTCAGTAGTCATGGTTTAACTGATGTCCTTACAGACTGCATGCAACAACTTAATAAGTCTTCAAACTGTGTTCATGGTAATACATGTACAGATTACTTTGTAGAACAAGATGTTGTCTTCACTTACTTAATTGATAAGCATAAAAGCAGGACTTCTTAGAACCATACAATAGGGTACAATGCTTTCAACTATCAGCAGAGTAATAGACAGTATAATTTATGTAAATCATTCATAAAGATGTCCTTTGGAGAAATAATGCATGTTGTTACACATGCATTTACAATGCAACATTACTTCTACCTTTATTAATCTCCAATACATAAAACCACTGTTTTGGGCATTTTGAGTACTTTTCAAAATTTAGAAGACATCCTAACATCATGAATTCATATGATTTTGTTGTTTGAGCATTCCTTTTTCATGTGGCATTTAAGAGTAGGAGTTGGACGAGGGGGGGGGGGTGTATACACACCAGCATGACAATACTTGACCTACCCTTGTGTTATTTCTCTCCGCCTTCAGTTCCGATACTTCTTCCTCCCTCTCTAACAGCTGATCTCTTAGCTGGTTGACCTCTTTTGACAAACTGGCAAATTCCTGCTGTAAAAAAATGAAAAGTTCAACTTACATGTTGCAATTTCAACTCATTTTGAGTTCGATTTTTGTCCAATACAGTTTGTTTAAGTTGATAATTAACTCATCATTATTTTTAAGAAGTACTATCATAAGAATGAAAAGAGGTCTTTAAAAAATATTCTTTTTTTTATTACCAAATTAATAAACTTATATCAGTATATAAGTTGTGTTTAGTACACAATCAGGCAAAAATAAACGGTACTACTTTAAGTTTTGAAGTACATGTATATGTCATGATTTTTATCCCAAGTATCACACTTCTATTTTGAAAGCAACATTTAATGCTCTCTTTTTCAAAATGTAAAGAGAAAAATTATGTGAATTACCTATACAAATTTCCTACCCAGTAATTTAGTTCAATTATCAAGATTTAGAGTATTTTACAACAGAGTACTATCTCCTCCAATTTTTAACATACCTCATTCACAAATTTTGTATCAATAGACAAGATAAATAATGTAAATGACAGGTATAACCTACATTTAAAGAAGATTTACATGGTCTCAAATTTAAAGTACTAAACTAAACATGTTACAGATATTTGTGCAAGTCATATTTTTGAAAAGAAGTCAGATTATAAAGAGAATATTTAAAATAGAATATTAGGATTGGCTGTGTACATAAAGCTTTTTATAGTACTATATTTTCTGAACATTGTTTGTTTTTGTATACCGGTGGACATTTAAAACCCACAACAACACACAGGTGACATAACTGACTATCAGTACATCCCGAGGCTGCTTAATGTATTTAAAATGGCGTCTGATTTATTCGGAATCCCCAACCGATGATGTCAGTGTAGGCTGCATCATAAAATAGGCAACCCCCCTGACCTCAGGGGACAAGTACCTGAGGTGTAGTGGTCTGATATTGGCCCTGTATGGCGTCTCGTTCTTTTTCCACGTCGGCGAGTTTCTGCTGGGTTAACGTTAGCGTGTCCTGAGTCTCGCGGAGTGTTTCCATTAATTTATCTCTCTCATCCAACATGTTCACCATCAGCTGCTCGAAGTTAGCCTCATCTTGCGAACTCTGAGACTCCCGGTCATTAGAACCGGACTCAGAAATCGTAGGCATCACGTCGCACATCATATTGATGATATTACATTAGTCATCAACGACATGAACCCCAAAACAGCATTGTTTATGATAGCATCCCGTGAAAAATGCCGGCAATACTTCATTCACATCGAGATTCACAAGAAAATTGATCACTCTGCCTATCTAAATTGAAATGCGCATATTTCCGTTTAAATCTTTTCACTGAAAACTTATCAAAGTCCTTCATATCAAACGCATTTGAGTTTCCTATCAGCATCATTTACATGAATGGGTGCCATCTTTCTTTCAGTCGAAGTGTGTCATTACCCATAATTCCATTGCAAAAAAATCAAAGGGAAGTAACTCTTTTTTTTATTTCAACGCATAGTTTTGTTTTGTTTTCCCAGTTGTCGCTCTTTCTACATCTGAAATGATTTTGATTGGAAAGTATGTATCTTTATTTATTGTTTAATTTAAAAGTTTCGTAATCATATGAAGAATTTTACTACCCTGTGTTGTAGACGCTGGCGTTTGGTGACATGAATCACGAGTGGATCGGCAATGAATGGCTGCCGTCGATCGGTCTTCCTCAGTATCGCAGTCACTTCATGGAGTGTCTGGTGGACGCAAGGATGCTGGATCATCTGACCAAGAAAGATCTGAGGGGACAACTCAAAATGGTCGACAGCTTTCATAGGTCAGGGGCCAAACTTAGCCAATATTTAGATATTTTAAATACTTGTGAATAACATCTAGTCACTTAACATTTCTATAAAGCATCTACAAATTGATATGCTTTGTCAGATCTAAAAATGATTAAGACTAGCTATTCTACATTATAATTTTTCTCTTTCAGAACAAGTTTACAGTATGCTATTAATTGTTTAAAACGTGTTAATTATGACAAGAAGGAATTAGAAAGGAGAAGAGAGGAAAGTGCTACAGAAATTAAAGGTAAAGAGATCATATATTAAATAGGCATGCATTTAATTTTGTAAGTAAGTAGGTTTTGCAGATTTCTTCAAATCTTTGTTTAAAATTAAGTACGAAAGAGAAAAAGGAGTCTAAAAAAGAAAACCTTTTGTTGGATGGTTTAGTTTGATTATTCTTCCATCTTGTTTTTCAGATATACTGGTGTGGTCTAACGAGAGACTTTTAAAGTGGGTCCAATCCATAGGTTTACGGGAATATGCAAATAATCTTATAGAATCTGGGGTTCATGGTGCTTTAATTGCCTTAGATGAAAGCTTTGATGCCAACAGTATGGCGCTAGCACTACAGATTCCAAGCCAAAGCTCACAGGTTTGTACCGATAGGATCACGGTCAAACCTTATTATTTCAAACTGGGCATGAGAAAAATCTTCAAGATTTCTGAAGATTCTGTATATACATGTATATGCAAGTTTTTATATGTATTCTAAAATTAAAAAAAATTCAAAAGACTCTTGTGTTGAAAATTTTACTCTTTAGAATTGCAATCATCATTGATAAAGATTATTTACAACTATATTATAAATGCTCTAATATATTGAGTAGGACTAGGACATGTACAAGTTGGAAAACTATAAAATGATCTTTTTCAGGCACGCCAGGTTTTAGAGCGTGAATTTGGGAACATGTTGGTCATGGGAACAGACAGACGTTTGGACGAGGTAGGTCAGTCATTATATTACAATTAGATTTGTCCCCCCTGTGTGACATTTGATTGGATCCTGTCAACCTTTGACCCTGATGTTATCCAATCGTAAATCCATTGTGATGGTGAGTGAAAGTGTCCAGGAATGCCACTTGCAGAATTGTTAGAATTTAAAGCATCATGTTTGAATACAAGTTTTTGATTATGAACTTTAAAGTGTGATTTTTCAGTATTCTCTTTTGTTCCAATAGTTGAAAGTTGAATTTTGTTTTCAAATTAAGTAAAATAGGTAATATTTAAGCTTTTATTATTTTTTATCTTAGGAAATTAAAATACCATTGTGCAAAATATTTCTGAATGCTGTAATGTTCGCATGGTTACCAGATATGTTGCATGTATTTCTTTTTTTGTTTGTTTGGGTTTTTTATTTATCTCAAGCATAATTTTTTTTAGAGAAAAATCATATTACAATATTTTGGTTGTTTTCTTTTTTGCAATTTTAAAAAAGAAAAAAGTTTTTTTGTTCATCAAATGGCTGATCATGCGCTGTGCAAAGAAAGGTTGCAAACAGGAATGAAAAATAAATCTGTCAAATATTGTATATTATCATCTTGCTAGTTCAATGCTAATGTTGCCGCTGAATTTGAATTTTCAGAAGAAAAAAAGGAAGGGATTAGTATCTTTCCTAGGTGAGACAAATTAACAGCTTTCATGCCATAACACCTGATGCATTTTGGATTGGCATTACTTGGGACTTAAAAGGCCTTCTATATTATGCTTTTTCTTTGGGGTTTAAAGGTTCATTTCTGGCGAAGTATATGTTACCAACTCTTAATTCTGTCCCTCCCCAGTGGTGCATGCCCACCGCATACACACCAAAAACGGCGACTTTCTTCATATTTGACTTTGAGTGAAATGACAATATAAAAATATACGTAAATTAATTTATTTTTTATAGAAATATACTTATCAATTCAAATAATTATTTAAATGTCTTTAAAATATATGCCGATTTTTATGACTAAATTGAAGATTACACACTTTCCAAATTTTGAACCTTGTGGGTATTTTTTAAAAGGTAGGTCTAGATATATAAATATGTATTCATTTATTAATAACATGATGAAATCAATACAACATATTCTTTTTCTCATTAGATTTAGTTTTTTTTCAATTGCCCCAGTAGTTTCAAATTTCAATAGTGATTGTTTTCAAGCAACCATTCAGGGGCGTAGCTTCCATTGTGGCAATGAGGCAACTGCCTCACTAGATTTTTCAGCAACATCCCTTTCCCATAATTTAATATATCACAGAAAAGAATTAATTTGTTTTTCTTAAACCTAATTGTTTTTATATATCATTTAAACAAATCAAGAAAATGTACTTTCATATCAGTATGTTCAGGGTCAAAATTCATGAGATCGGGTTCTAGTTCTAAAACACGTTTCTGTAATAAAGTTTTGACCCATAGTATAATAAATTATTATACTATGGGTCAAAACTTTATTACAGAAACAAGTGCATGTGTTCTAAAACGTAAAAGTAATTTTTGTGGAAAAATATTAAACATGAGCAAAAAAGGGGGACAGACGCAGTTGACATCCTTTCTAAGAAAAGGAAAAAATGAAAGTTAAAAATTATAATGGACGTCATGTATTTCACAAACCCTGTAAACTAGTGAATAATTCTTTTACTGGTATCTTTCCAATTGATGTCAAAATTTAATATTTAGATATTTAAAAAAATTGTGTTAGAAGTTCGAAAAAAGCATTTTTTTTTTACTTGAAATACGTTGAAATTCAGTGCGTACATGCAGTGTCATATGAATGCGAAAGTCATAAAACGGGGGGGGGGGGCGAAATTTCTGCCCAGGACAGTATTATTTTTACATTCTAAATCCCACAAATCCATTTTCCGTCGGGGGGCTTCGCCCCCCTGAACCCCCCACCAGGGCTCCGCCCTGGACTTGCTGGCCCCCAGACCCCCGGCCACAATAGTTTTGCCTCACTAGAAATTAAAGTCAAGCTACGCCCCTGCCATTGCATATTTTAAATTAATGATCTTGAGTCAGACAAGCTGTCCGACTCAATATCAATTGATATAATATAGCTGTCCGACTTAATATCAATTTAGCCATCTTGATTATTTCATGAGACACGATATTATCTCCGAAAATATAAATTAAAATATACTTTTTTTTATGAAATAAACATCTGTTACAAATATTATATGTAGAAATTTTAAGAAAAAATAGTCTTAAAATACAGAAATGAAATGAATAAAAAGATATCAAAAAGGATTAAAATCCCCTAATGGGTGCCTCATTTTACCGTGTTGGAAGTTGCCACTTCTTGACGCTGCAGCAGAAAGACCCGGATGACAATGTGTGTAAAGCGCGATAACTCTAATAACCAAAAGACAACAAAAACGATATCTGTTGATAGTTTATTCATAAAGCAAAGGATGCGATAGTAAATGTTGAACAAAGTTGGTGTCCGACTCATGATCGCGTCCGACTCAAGATCAGTTTACCCTATCTTTATTTATTGTTTTATAATTCCTTTTTTCAGTTATTAGCCTAATATAAAATAACTTTAATACATGTATAATAACAATATACTATCCACAGGGACCTATATACAGATATACTAGTATATAGGTCCCTGCTATCCTTCAGCACTGACTCTTGCTGTCCATTGTAGTTCAATTTAATTATTTAACACATACATGTACAAGTCAATGTACAATTTATTTATATAATATATATTTATCTCAATAAATTTTATGTCTGTTTATTCTACATGAGACAAAGATGGAGTTCTGTGTATCCTTTAGCACCGACTTTTGCTGCCTCTTGTTGATGTTTCAAACATAGTTTTATGTGTTTTGATATATATATATATATATAATTATATATATATGTATACCATAAATAATACTTAAGCACATTTTTTGTACAACAACCCATCATGCATGTCTATACACATGTATATGAAACTTAAAAATGCCTCCAACATATATATCAGTATAAATATATACTTAATAGAAGAATTGCTCTTCACCATATGTTGTATTCTGTCTATTAATCTATTATGTTTATATGTAATTATGTTTATGCCCAATGGGCCCTGATTAGTAATAAATTCTATTCTATTCTATAAAAATAATTAATTTGTTTTTTAAGTATCCTTGGTATGATTTAATTTATGTTATTAAATAAAACAGATATTATATAATAAATTGTTGAAGCATTCGGGTCATTAATTGTTTTCATTTATTGTGGGAATGAATGAATGAATAAATTAATAAATAAAATTAAAGAATGAATAAATAAATAAATAAATTGATAAATAAAAAAATAAATAAATAAATAATTAAATAAATAAATAAACAAATAAATAGATAAATATATAAATAAATAAATATCGACGGGGAAGTTTTGTGTTGCTATTTTCCTTATCTTTAAATCTTTTGAATTTAATTTGTAGAGGAAAAAATTAAAAAGCCGAACTTTATATGGTTATAGTAAAAGAATTGTGTGATTGAAGTATCTCGTCACCAAATGAAACAACACAAAAGAGCATTAAGCCAATCCAGTGGTTCAACACTTCAGAAGATTTACACTGCTATATTTCAATGAAAGAGGGCGAAAGGTGAATTTCCTCTTAGAAGTTAATAAGAAATTACGAAGTATTTTTTCTGGACAAACATCCCTACAACAAATGAAAAAGTGGGGAAACCCCGCATATCAGTGAAAACGAAACCGAAAGAACAATCCAAGCAACATTTTTGTTTATAGGTGCCTAATCATGACCGACATGAGTGCTATCAAACTTGTAGGGTTATTGACCGGGAGTGTTGGCTTGATGTGGATATATAGGAAACTCCTAAGCAGACATGGTATAGCAACAGACCCGGCATTCACAACGGTCGAAAACGGCGCCAATCTCCATACCCACCCTCTGCGCGAAAACGACCTGGAAACCGACGCGTGTCCAGAACTGTTCCCAAGTCTGGAAGTACCAAGGGAGTCGCTGTTAGATGGAGTTGTTCTTCACGTGGAGGATGAAGAAGATCGAAGTAAAGCGAAGAAGTTTTGTGATTTCAAGGCCGTAACTACCATTGAGGCAAGTGAGGCAAATGCCTCACTAAAATTTAACAGCATTGTGAAAATTGAAAAAAAAAATATTTTTAACTTTAATTAATTATGTGTGTCTTAGTACTAAAATTATAATACTTTCAATTTTTGTTTCAATTTCTGTAAACCTGTAAATCTTCTGACAAGGTGTGTCATTATTGTTTAGAACGCATGTAAAAAAATAATATTCAAAACTTTAGTTTTAATTTGTTTGTCTGTTTTACGTCCATTCCAAGATTTTCCCCTCTTATTGAGATGCCACCACTTGGCAGTAGAGGGCTGCATATTTTAGAGCAATACTCGACACTCAGGGCCATTGACCAGTGATCTTTTTCGTACAAGCATATCAATATCATACTGCGACATGGGACCTCGGTTTTTACGGTCTCTTCCGAAGGACAAGTCTTCATACCCCTCAGTGTTCATTCGAACCTTCAACGTAAGGATCAATATTCCTCTGGACCAAAAGCTCTAGATAGCCACTATTCAACGCGAACAACAATTCAAAAAGTAAAAATCATTCAAAGATTGTCTTTTATTTTGGGAAATCCCGTATCCCCAGATAACCCCCTCAGAAACTCAAATGGACTTGAGACTCGGGTGGCCCCCGGATCCATTGCCTCACTAAAACTCTGAGCCTAGTTACGGCCTTGGATTTTGTCAGCATGGATTCAGATTACACAGTGGGCCTTTATGACGAGCTCGGAATGGGGGAGACACTACTCCGGATTCCTGGGGAAGTGGTGTTCAGTAGGGCGATATATTTATTTGTTCTTGTCACACCCCTGCTGAATCAAGATAATCTGACAAGAATGTTAACTGAACTAGGGATCATTAAATGTTTAGAAGTAAATCAGTACCGAGTGATACCAATTCTGACAAACAGACACGCAGACAAAAACAAGCCAAGTGAGTTGAAGGCATTGAAAGGTGTCCGGTGTTTTTGGTTGGACTCGGTTATACCAGGAGAAGACGACCATGATAAACAGAGAACGAAAAGTTGTCTAAATCGCTTGTTTCAAGAAGGAAGACGGAAATTTTGCAGAAGCCAGCAACTCCTTGATGACTAATACTGTCACTTCTATCAGGCTCTGTAGAGACCAGAATCTGTGGCAGGACAGACGGTTTGAAGTTCTCCATGGGAGGACGGTGCGAACCGGTATAAATGACTCAATTCACATCAACCTAACTGAAGTTGGTGCCATTTTTGGTGACCAGAGTCTGTTGTTTATCAGACGATACAAAAATACGGTGCTAACCTGAAGGCCAAACGCAACCCACGTCAACCAGAAAAGAAAATTGCCAGAAGTTGGCGTCCTATGCCGCATGCACAGAGAACCAGAGAATAGTGCAGCATTTGCGAGGATCTTAATTACTTACAGAAACACAGTAATTCTTATTTTAATGCTCAATCCTAGTGTCTTGAATTTAATGTGCCGTTGTGAAAAAAATGAGAAAAATTATAGTTTGCCGTTTGAAATGTCATTTAGTTGTGAAAAGATTCTTATCTTTCAAAGATTTGAGTCATAACAGTCACATTTAAAAATTGAACTTATATGTTTGAACCTTTGTACTTTTTGTGTACAAGGCATGGCATGTTATTATTCTGAGTGAAATAAAGGTATTATAGAGCACGATGACATATCATAATTTATTTGTAAATGCTGTTGAACTGGCTTCAAATGTGGTCCTAAAGTACATCGATTTTCTTCTAATTGATCTAAAAAAGATTATTTTATTCAATTAATTTAAAGAATTATTGCAAAGGAATAGGTGGTTAGATTGTTCCTCCAAAGAAATATTTTTTAAAGTTATCACGTGTTCTGAGACTGTGCATCATCCTCACTCCTCAGTGGTCTACGTGGGCGGAATTAGTATTAGTCAAAGGCTTTTAATATATGTTAGTTTAAAGAGTTGACTCAAGATCAGTTAAAGCTGGTGAACATTGAACTCATTATGAAAAAAATGAGACAGCCTTTCAAATGTTAAGTAAAGATGTAATTCTCTTCTGCATTATTTGTTGGTCAGTCAGAAAATTAACCTCAAAAGACAACAGCCTAAATTTAGTCAGTTAGACACACCGATTTCCAATATTATAATCATTATAGGATCTCATTGAACTTTACTTATATATGTAGATATCCCGCTTTCACCTGCTGCATATGGTGTTTACATCTCCCAACTTATTTAGAGCATGTCCTGAGTACTATTAGCTTCAAAACCGAGATAGGCTAATTACAGACAAGTTGATGATGCAGGGATTTTACAAAGCAATTTCTTGAATCATATCGTGTGAAATGAAGTGACGGAAAAGGAGAAATTAGAGTGGCAATTCACCTCGGTGATCATCGTACATCTTGCAGTTTGAATTGACGGAGTTGCTATATTCAACTAAATTAACGAGAAACTGAACTGAAAATGAAATAAAAAATGATTTATATCAAAGTAAAGCTTAGCTAAACTAAATTCAAGAAAGAAACGTTAACTAAGGTCAGAATAGTCCACTAACCTTTTGTGAAGATAGAAAAAAATATCCGTTTCTTATCGAAATCTAAAAAATCCTAATTCCCATAATTTTAATTCTTCCTCGATAAACATTGTTTAGTGCAAAGTAACGTCGAATAGGTGTGCAGTCTTACAAATTAAGAATTCAACAGCCTTTGTTTTAAAAAAAAATATCTTTAACTTCCTCCATGAACTTCTTTCTGTGTTTCATTGAAAAAAGAACGGGGAAGGTAATCATTGCATTTTGTTCCCTCGCTGTCATTAAAGGTCCTTACAAAACATGGTAAGTTTGGATATCAAGACAAACCTAAACTATATGAAGTAGATCACTCTCAAATGTAGATCTAGTCTATCCTTGGTAAGTCACTCTTATATGTCAATACAAGTCTTAACCTATGCCTGGCAAGTCACTCTCAGATATCAAGACAGGCCTAACCAATACCTGGTAAGTTACTCTCATATATCAAGACAGTCCTAACCTAAACCTGGTAGGTCACTCTAAGATATCAAGACAGTCCTAACCTAAACCTGGTAAGTTACTCTCAGATATCAAGACAGTCCTAACCTAAACCTGGTAACTCACTCTAAGATGTCAAGACAGTCCTAACCTATACCTGGTAGGTCACTCTCAGATGTCAAGACTAGTCCTAACCTAAACCTGGTAACTCACTCTCAGATTTCAAGACAGTCCTAACCTAAACCTGGTAACTCACTCTCAGGTTTCAAGACAGTCCTAACCTAAACCTGGTAACTACTCTCAGATATCAAGACAGGCTTAACCTAAACCTGGTAACTCACTCTCAGATGTCAAGACTAGTCCTAACCTATACCTGGTAGGTTACTCTCAGATGTCAAGACAGTCCTAACCTAAACCTGGTAACTCACTCTCGGATTTCAAGACAGTCCTAACCTATACCTGGTAGGTCACTCTCAGATGTCAAGACAGTCCTAACCTAAACCTGGTAACTCACTCTCAGATATCAAGACAGGCTTAACCTAAACTTGGTAGGTCACTTAAAGAAGTAAAGACAGACCTAGCCTATACCTGATAGCACATGAACTTGTTTCGGAAATAATTCTTTTATGCGCCCGGATCGAAAGATCCGAGGCGTATATTGTTTTTGTCCTGTCCGTCTGTCTGTAGAAGGATATGGAGATAACGAACAGTATTCAATCTCAAAGTCCGTAAAACAATACAAAATAATAGCAAAGCAAACACGGACCCCCGAAAAATCAGAGGTGGGATCAGGTGCCATGGAGGAGTAAGCATCCCCTGCTGACCGTTCACACCCACCGCGAGCTCCTTGTCATGATCAGGAAATAACGGAAAAACCCGTCGTCAATTCAGTGTATAAATAATGGACTAACAATAAGTATGAAAAACGTCAGTCAGCATTTGACTCAATGATAAATTGTATTTGCTGACAAGGTCATTGTATCGACCATAGAACCTACGAAATGATGACTTTAAACGAGACGGCTGATATTCTTGTTTCATCAACTTGCTTGTCTGTTTGTCTGCAAACTTTAACCTTCGCCATAACTTTTGAGCTATGAATGAAACAGACTTCATATTTTGTTTTACTGCACTAATAAAGCTCTTTCAAATGACACCAAGGTCAATGACCTTGTGACCTTGACTATGACCTCATGCTAAAAATAGTTTTCTTCAACAAACTTTAACCTTCGCCATAACTTTTGAACAATTAAAGATAGAGACTTTGTATTTGGTATGCATAAACCATTGATTAAGCTCTTTTAAATGACACCATGGTCAATGACCTTGTGACCTTGACTACGCTAAATATAGCTTTTTTTGTCGGCAAACTTTAACCTACGCCATAACTATTGAACGAAGAAAGGTAGAGACTTAATATATGCATACTCCATTAATTCAACCATTTCATATGGCACCAAGGTAAATGACCTTGTGACCTAAATTGTGACCTATATGCTAAAAATAGATTTTTTGAACCTTCACCATAACTTTTTGTAGTAGTGTAAGATACATGGCATCTTACTAGCTTGGGCTAGTGGGTTAACCCTTTAGCTCAATTGGTAGAGCACTGGAAAGGCATGTCAGAGGTCTCGGGTTCGATCCCCAGCAGAGGCAATAAACTGTCGTCGGCACTCCAAAAGAGATGAGGACATCTTATTCTCTGGAGGGGGACAAAGTAGCAGTGTAAGATACATGGCATTCTTCTAGCTTGGGCTAGTGGGATAACCCTTTAGCTCAATTGATAGAGCACTGGACTGGCATGTCATCTCCCGGGTTCGATCCCTAGCAGAGGCAATAAATTGTCTCTGTTACATTTTGAACCATGAGAGATAGAGACTTCGTATTTGGTATGCATACTCCCCATATCATTTTTTTTCAAATTACACCAAGATCGATGGACTTGTGACCTTGAATGTGACGTATATGCTAAGAATATTTTTTTAACTTTGTTGTCGCCGGGCACATAGTGTTTCACAAACACATCTTGTTAACCCATAGTATAATAATAACACGTCTGTAAACTATAATTTACGATCGTTAACTATAGTTAAGAGTTGTAAACCATAGTTTACAAATCGTGAAACTGTATTTATCAGTTAATCTATGTTTTGCAATCGCAAATGATTGTTTTCGGTGTTTAGTATAGTTTACGGTTGTGAAACATAGATTATCGCGTTAACTATGGTTTACAAATGTAAAATATAGATTAACGTTGTTATCTATAGTTTACAGTCCGTAAACTATAGTTTACAACCGATAAACCTAGTTTTTCGACTGTGAAACTATGTTTTGCTCATTTTTGTGAATTTGGCGTGCCATAGGTATGTGCTAATCCCTCATAGAGATTTTGATTGGCTAAAAATCTGCATCTAAAATTACATCGAAAATATTTAGCATTGTTTTTATGGAAAATGAGACACAATCAAATTTTATTTATTCAATGCAGCATTTAAAATCTGAGATTGATTTTTTTAACCCACTCATTTTTTAATTTTTGTTTTTGCCCGAGATAAGCACATACCGTTTTATGGTTTAGTTCGACTTTTCCACTCGGCGAGCAGGGTTTTGTCACTGTTTATGGATATAATTAAAAACAAAGACATGCACGCCGCATATGGTTGTGTAGCTAAATTATCGTAGAAGACAATGGTAATAAAGATATTGCCATTGTATTATATTTCCTCTGAAATTTTAAATGGGTGTTTTTCTGATGAGGGGTTACTGAGTATAATTTGGAGTTGGATACCTTGTGTTTTTGTTATACTCTGGGTTAAAAATTTATTTCCGAAACAAGTGCCTGTGCCTGTGCCTCATATATCAAGACAGGCCCTTACCTAAACCTGGTAAGTCACTTTCAGATATCAAGACAGTCCTAACCTAAACCTGGTAGGTCACTCTCAGATATCAAGACAGGCTTAACCTAAACCTGGAATGTCACTCTCAGATGTCAAGTCAGTCCTAACCTATATCTAGTACTAGTAGGTCACTCTCAGATATCAAGACAGTCCTAACCTAAACCTGGTAAGTCACTTTCAGATATCAAGACTGTCCTAACCTAAACCTGGTAGGTCAATCTCAGATATCAAGACAGGCTTAACCTAAACCTGGAATGTCACTCTCAGATGTCAAGTCAGTCCTAACCTATATCTAGTACTAGTAGGTCACTCTCAGATATCAAGACAGTCCTAACCTAAACCTTTTAAGTCACTCTCAGATATCAAGACAGTTCTAACCTATACCTGGTAGGTCACACTCAGATGTCAAGACAGTCCCAACCTATACCTGATAGGTCACTCTCAGATGTCAAGACAGTCCTAATCTGTACCTGGTAAGTTACTCTCAGATATCAAGACAGTCCTAACCTATACCTGGTAGGTCACTCTCAGATATCAAAACAGTCCTAACTTATACCTTGTAGGTCACTCTCAGATATCAAGAAAGTTCTTACCTATACCTGGTAGGTCACACTCAGATGTCATATATGACATATTTTTTTCATAATTTTGGGCTCATCTGTCCTTATCTTGCTGAATTTTCATACCATGTGTGTTTGAAATTCTTTTCATGTACATTATATAAGAAAATATTTATATAAATGCGAAGTAAGTCATTGAAAAATATACTGCCTCCGGTTACGTAACACTGCAGGCTACAGTATGAGAAAAGATAAACAACACCTACCTGTACTTCTACTATTTAACATTCTTACGACTCCCAGTGATACTGATCAATAATAAGGAGAACATAAAGAGATAAATAGTTTACGGCAATGTATGCTTATCGAACTAAGCAAGGGTATGTATTGCAAACACAAAATTTTTATTTTTCTGTATGTCTACTGTTAAAGCACATGCTTTTTTGCTGGACTGACTTTTGAGTAAGTCTCCATTGTTTTAAATATACATTTTATATATCAAAACAAGAAAAAATACTCTCTGTAGTCCTTTTCCAATACTCAGTCAAGATCATGACGCCTTCATGTCACCATGTATAACATCCAGTTATAAACAAATAAGACCAAGTAGTATTCAATAATTCTAGCAATGCACGTGGGCATATGTATAAGGCACCAATTAATACCTAGATGATTTCAATTGTTAGACTGTTACTGTACGTTAAAATCTTCCTTCATCTATATAATCTGCTTCTGAAATTACACACTTTCACAATTAAAACAAATGACTTTAAAAATTGACAGAAAAAGGTTAAGTCGTGCAGATGATTCAGACTTTCCCTGAAGTTATGTAGGGAGTGTAGGTGAATGTTAGGTTACCAGCCCATTAATACTTTTACGAACATCCCGGTTAACCAAAATAATTTTCACATTTATTTCAATAATTTCAGTGTTTTCGCTTCTTTGATTGAATGATTATATGATACACCTTTTCACTATACATGCTATAGGCAATTTTTAAATAACCCAGACCATTTTTACGACCTAATTTATTTTTACAACTTGACGAAGTTTTGTGCATGAGTGACACTCCAGGTAATTTGTAAAAATTCCCAGGCAGCAAAACCTCTACCCTGTTGGATTTTTTCCACCTGTAAACATGAAGGTAAGACCATCCTTTATTCTTACAAAACACCACTGAGAGTTTGAAACTTGATTCGAGATCATTATTTTAACCAAAAGTACGATTTACAGTGTATATTCATAATAAGGACATTAAAGAAGGGTTTTGGTAAACATTCTAGCTGGACTAATTATAACCATTCAGACCATTCATGTATTGGTGAATCCCGATTAAATTATTTTGTTTCAACACTTCCTGGTTCTAACCAAAAATTTTGTCTTTCTGTTTTCGTCGCATGATATAGTAACGTTACAACATTCTCAAGGTAACAGATGACAGCTAGGCTATACAGTACATATGTGATACAGATGTCTACCTAGAAAGATTACATAACATGCACGTTTGAATCGTTATTTATATGTGTTTTACTTAAAGTAGAATAGTATCGTTTTCATTCCTTCAACTACATGTCTACTCTGTTCCAACTTTTCGTGGGATTAAAAGTAAACAGACATCAACACTGTTCATGCATTTGTAAATTATATGGATACTTTTATTTATATATTTTCAAGGTTTTTACATTTCAGAGAATATCTCCAGTGTCCATTCTAATAACTGCATATATAAAGGTTTTTTTTTTTCAAATTTAAAAGGAATCAATACAATGTCTATTCTGAATGCTACAAATATAAAGAACAATAAATTTATAAATTTAAAAGGAACCAATGCATTGTCTAGGATTAATTATAACATCTTAAACAATGCATTCTTTAAAATTCTTTTTTATTGATAATGAACTTTACTTCATATTCCTACTCAATTACCATTACTTTGTTTTCTTCCATATTCATAAAATTACATATACTTAATTTACTTTACTATTCACTAAATTACATATACTTCATTTACTTTAGTATTCACTATATAAATTACCATTACTATGGTAATTTAGTGATTACTGAAGAAAATGAAATAATGGTAATGTACCAGTAATTACTAAAGACAGTGAAGTAAAGGCAACATAGTGATTACTATATAGAAAATAACATTTGTTTTCAAACAAAGAGTAGACATATGAATTACAATGCTACATGTATTACCAGCGTTAATCTAATCTTTGAAAGTAATTTCAATGCAACACATTTGCATTATTATGTAATTGCATTTAACTCTGCATTGCACATTACTAGAATTACTTTGAATTATAAAGTGATGCATTATTATTACATTTAGCAAATCTTAAAGTTTGACAGTGTTTATCTCCTAAAACACTAGTTGTTAATAAAACAGAGGCCTATAATAACGTGTATATAACAAGAGATTTAAACAATAAAATGCTTTCTTTGTTTGTTATTACTGGAATTAACGGAAGCAGCTGTTGCAGAAAAAATACATAACCCGCGTAAGCGGGTTATGTAAGCGGGTTATGTAAATTTTTTCTGCAATAGCTGCGACCGTTAATTCCAGTAATAACAAACAAAGGAAGACATTTTATTGATTATATTTATATCTGTTTAAATAATCATTTAAAGTAGGATTAAAAAGATTAATTATTGTATTAATGATGCGAACGTCTTTATACGTTTCATTGATGGAACAGCCACTGATCAAGAAATCTGTACAGGTGACATGTCGACTGTAGTTCATGCAGTGATTAAAGCAATGCGTTTTCTTAAGAAATAAAGGAGAATATATTAAGTGGATGTTAATATATTTCTATATTTTATTTTTTCATTCATTTTCAATGAATCTTCGAAAATAACTTTCAAACCTTATTTTTCATTGGATTGAACTGAAAAGTGAAACCAAGAGCAATTTGAGTTTTATCTTATTTATTTTAATTACAGAAGAAAGATCAGAAGATAAAAAGACACCGTCCAATGCGAAAGGTACTATTCCTGTACATAGGGACCTTCAATATGGGGGTGATATAATCATTTATTATATCTCTGTATCAACTTAATGAACTTACCAATAAGACTTAACAAGGGTGCAAGGATTGAACACAATTTAGAGAAAGCGAGCGAGAGTGTGATTCAGTTTAGATCCTAAATCTTTATTTTGACCCTAATGATAATGATTAGACTGATATGAATTTCCACTTTTATTTTGTATGACCCTAGGGAGTAAAGAAGAGACAGGAAGAAACAGATATTGACCCGGAGAACCCCGAGGAAGCCGAGGTATAACTACATTCATTTACTGATTTGCAATTTTGAAAAATTAATTAAGATTTTATAAATCTCTAATTTATTTTAAATTGAAAATGGTTTTAATCTTTTTAAAATGAAATTTATTTTAAAGACGTTCCAACTTTAGTGGTTTTCAGCAGAATAATTAATTTTGCAAAATTCTGCTGACAACCTAAGTTTTTGGTCTTATGATTTAATCAGCCGTACATTTTGTAACTTCTAATGTAAAAAGGATTTATGCCAATGTTATGTGGTGATTCGCAGTTAAGGAATTATAAGAAATATTGGGAGAAGAAACAAAACAAAAGAAATGAATGCTCGTCTAATATTTTTGTATATTATATTTATATATACTTTGAACATCTTGGAAATTTGGAAATATATACATGTAAAATGTTTTGGCGGTCCGTGTTTGCTCCGCTCCTATTTTGTAATGTTTAATGGAGTTTTGAGTTTGAATCCTGTTCGTTATCTACACGTATTATAAAACTATATTTTTACAGAAACTGAATGATGAATCTAAGTATTTAAAACATTATTTACTAGCATCAAAAACTTTCGATAATGATTACAATAGTTTCTTAGTTGTAGCCAAGGAGAACTCTTGGGCTGTACAGTTACATGTAATTCTTAAAATAAATAATTATAATCTTTTCAATCATCACATACCTTTCTTGAAATTTCATGTTAAATAAAAACACAAAAACTCAAAAGTATTCACATAGTTTTATTGTATAGTAATACGAAAGGTCATTTCCTACTGTCTATGAAATGCATGGAACAATTCAATAATTTTGGTCTTGGAAAACTTCCATTAAATGTAAAGCTTATTCTATATCTAGACATGCATCCTGACAGAAGACAAAAGATGTCGAAGCCTGGAGAATCTACAACATCACGACGAAGAAAGAAAAGAAATGAGAAAAATTGTGAGAATGAACAGCATTAGGAAGACGAAGAGCGTTGACGATATGTTACGTGAACAACTCCAGGAGGTGACAGAAGTGATGCACCATAATATCATAAAACTTCGGGATCGGCATGGCAGTCTGGACGATCTTCTTGACAAAGCTAACACACTGACTGGCTCGGTAAGACAACAAAAAAAAAAAAAATAGAAGGCAACAGGTATTCGTCACATCCGGTGACGTATTACCTTTACGTCCTCGTTTTTTCTGTTCAAATTTACACTAAAAAAAACTTTAACCTTCTTGATACCAAGCTTATTCCTTTATCTTTGTAGGCTATAGAATTCAAAATTGTGAGTAAAAAGGTCAAACAGAAGGAGAAGTTGAGGATGTGGAAGTATCGGATCTTGGCAGGTGTCGCGGTGGCGGTTGTTTGTGTGGTGTTGTTGGTGGTGGTGTTAGCGGTGGTATTAACACAGCAAGACGATAAACCAACACCTCCCAATATTGTGTTGATTTCTAACCTGAGTCGGATTACTGGTTCCTTATAGCAACTACCTCATTGTGTGTATGCTTGTCAGTGTGTAAGATGAAAGAAAGTATGTTTGTGAAATGTTTAAGATTGTTAACACAGATTGTGACAAGAAAAAAACGTAATTGGTAAAATGTGTATGTGAGCTTGTTCCCACTTTTTAAAAGATGGTTTTTAAAAGTGCAGTGAGTATTTTTTATTTCAAAAATGTTCATTTTACAAACACATTTTTACTTGAAGTACATAGAGAATAATTTACTATCATTCCGATATTATATCACTGATAGAATTTGTTTACATTTCATAAACTGATTACTATATACTAGTAACTCAACGTTTAGATATGTGGTTCAAGTTTAATGAAATGAATTAATATTGTGTTATATGCTAATGAAATAAAGGACCCAAAAGTATACTGACCAATACAATACATTGAATAATTTTGTTTCACGGGTTCTTGTCATTGAAATCATCGTATCAATGAGATATATGGTATTCACCATTTGAAAATTTAAACGTTCTTGAGCTATTCGAAGTACTGGTATTTTAATGACAGTATTTCACAAGTTCGACAGGATTTTTTTCCATAAAATCACGAGTATTGCCTAAATTGTCCAGAATTCATAAGGGTAAACAACTCTCGATATTTTCACAATTTCAATGAATGAAAAGTGTAAGATATTGAATATTTTCTGTCCATTACATTTTCTTTCCCTTTCCTTTTCTTCCAAATGCAGTGTTGTATACTTTGAAGTTTTACTTAAGGAGTCATGAGACGTAGGTTATTACTAGCACTAGTATATTATCGGTTCATTTCATTAAATGAATTACAGTATTCACTTTTGAAAATGTAATTTAAAAAACTTTTTCCATCGCTAATACTTGCTCTGATATGAAATGTACAGCAAACATTATTGACAACACCTACTGAAATTCCAAGCTTTGATATGTGTAGGTTCATTTGATTCAATTATATACATACATGTATATGTAGAAACAAATATTTAAGACTGTTTAATTAAATTATGTTGTTTGAATTTTTTTATCATGTTTTTAAAGTGCGGTCAACCACCAAACGAAATATGCTATTTGTTCTGATGATGTGAATTTCTGTTAAGACATGTTTCAATTCTCTAAAAGGTGGGGACTTAAAACATTTTTAACATAACATAAGTTAAATGTATTAAGTTGAAATAAATATTGTTTATTTCAGTTTCATTCTCATCAATGTGTGACGGTCGAAACATCGTATGTATACAAGATACATTTCATCGTTGAACTACATGTTAGCAATGTTACTATAAACTGTTGGAGATAAGTTTTCAGAGATTTCCCCCTCTCATTTACACATTTTTTTTTACACATTAAAACATGTTCTTATTTTAATCACTGCTTTATCTTCACTTTTCCCATTTGGAATAGTTGAGGAATTCAAGTAAAGAAATCCTTTTAAAAAATTAGCATTGGTTTCATTTGATCCTTGACTTTTATGCTCACGTACTCTGATATTGTCTGTCATCTACATAAGATACCGGACATCCAGCGGACACCCCTGCATACCCCGTCTAATCTAAACATCTTAAAAATGGTCCCTCTCCCTCACTGGACGAGATATAGATATACTGGCAATAATGGACATTTTGTCCCACGGCTTAGATCTGTCTTTGGTATATATACCCAATAACTGTACACACTCATTAAAAGGTCCAGTTTTCCCGAGAGACAGAACACGTAATTTTATTTTTGCTAATCTGTGGACATGGCGAAGGCTCTGCTTATCACTGTGGCCGTCTGTCTGACTGTACAGTTTTATGTCGTCTCGTCGTTTGGTAAGTTATCTATCTGATCGACCATGTTTTGATGAACGGACAATTAAATTCATTATTGATATCCGTATTTTCATTGTGTATTGTAAGACAATCGGTCATCTATTCTATTCTTTTTATTTATGTATTGGTCTAGGATTTTTAATTGGAAAGGGATTATAAGCAAGTTAAAATTTTTTTATCACTTTAAGAAAAAAGTAATTAAAATTTTTGATTGAAGGATTCATTTTGGTAAACTTTGTTGAAAAATCAAGTTCTGCTTTTCATGCGGAAAAAATTATTATTACAAACCAAAAACATCTTGGAACAAATTTGTAAACATTCTTTCAAATCCCTCATTACTTTTTAAGAAGAAAAATGTATACATAAAATGTGATTACATTTATTTTGAATTCTTTATTCAAGTTCAGTATTACTAAGTTGCTAACTAACAAAAAGATGGAGTTTTTTTTTTTTTTTGCTTTTGCATCTTTCTGTCATTTTTATAATTTACTTTTTTTTTTTACAGCTTTAAAGAAATCTAACCACGGGCAGCTTCAGTCACTCGACACGATGATGAAACGGTTGATAAAATCCGCGAAATTTTACGCTCGAAGACAGGAGTGTTTGGACACGGTCAATGACTGCGAAACCCATACCACGGGTCACTGGATGAATCAATGCTTCAGCGCCTACTACAACCAAAACTGCTGTGCCTACTGCAAAGCAAAGTCCGAAATTGTCGTCAGTTAGGTTAGTAGCTTGCTTTACAGTTTTCCCTGTTTAATTCAATTATTTCAAATTGTTATGAAAAGCACACGATGCTTCCCTAAAGTTGACTTTCAAAATATAATATATGCAGGCTGAATGTTAAACTGAATACAGATGAATAGCAAGCAGTTAACTGTTCAAAATCAATGAAGAATTTACTGATTTACACATGTATTTACTTTTAGACTTTTCTGGACTAGTGTTTAGTTACTAAGTATCAGATACATAAAACATCTATGTAAATTGTTATGACTTTGTAAGTATTGAGTATTTTTTTATGCTTAGGAATTTTTTCACCTTCGAGTTTCAATTCACAAATCAGAACCCAATTTCATTCCTGTATTTTTTGGTTTGCAGATGTTGACCCTACAATGCGCAAATAATAGAGTCAAACCATATCAAACCCGAATGACGAATATTTCAAGAAAAATGTTTTAAATAATAAAGCATACGAAAATTATTTTTTTTTGTTATCCATCAACTTTCCATGAGAATAATAAGTCTTAAGTACTGGTCCAAGGACCATGAAACGTCTTAAGCTAAAGTCAAAATATTCATGTTGTATTAGAACTTTAATTAAGTCTGTGTAAATTTGAACAGAAAAAACGAGGACGTAAAGGTAATACGTCACCGGATGTGACGAATACCTGTTGCCTTCTATTTTTTTTTTTTTTGTTGTCTTACCGAGCCAGTCAGTGTGTTAGCTTTGTCAAGAAGATCGTCCAGACTGCCATGCCGATCCCGAAGTTTTATGATATTATGGTGCATCACTTCTGTCACCTCCTGGAGTTGTTCACGTAACATATCGTCAACGCTCTTCGTCTTCCTAATGCTGTTCATTCTCACAATTTTTCTCATTTCTTTTCTTTCTTCGTCGTGATGTTGTAGATTCTCCAGGCTTCGACATCTTTTGTCTTCTGTCAGGATGCATGTCTAGATATAGAATAAGCTTTACATTTAATGGAAGTTTTCCAAGACCAAAATTATTGAATTGTTCCATGCATTTCATAGACAGTAGGAAATTACCTTTCGTATTACTATACAATAAAACTATGTGAATACTTTTGAGTTTTTGTGTTTTTATTTAACATGAAATTTCAAGAAAGGTATGTGATGGTTGAAAAGATTATAATTATTTATTTTAAGAATTACATGTAACTGTACAGCCCAAGAGTTCTCCTTGGCTACAACTAAGAAACTATTGTAATCATTATCGAAAGTTTTTGATGCTAGTAAATAATGTTTTAAATACTTGGATTCATCATTCAGTTTCTGTAAAAATATAGTTTTATAATACGTGTAGATAACGAACAGGATTCAAACTCAAAAGTCCATTAAACATTACAAAATAGGAGCGGAGCAAACACGGACCGCCAAAACATTTTACATGTATATATTTCCAAATTTCCAAGATGTTCAAAGTATATATAAATATAATGTACAAAAATATTAGACGAGCATTCATTTCTTTTGTTTTGTTTCTTCTCCCAATATTTCTTATAATTCCTTAACTGCGAATCACCACATAACATTGGCATAAATCCTTTTTACATTAGAAGTTACAAAATGTACGGCTGATTAAATCATAAGACCAAAAACTTAGGTTGTCAGCAGAATTTTGCAAAATTAATTATTCTGCTGAAAACCACTAAAGTTGGAACGTCTTTAAAATAAATTTCATTTTAAAAAGATTAAAACCATTTTCAATTTAAAATAAATTAGAGATTTATAAAATCTTAATTAATTTTTCAAAATTGCAAATCAATAAATGAATGTAGTTATACCTCGGCTTCCTCGGGGTTCTCCGGGTCAATATCTGTTTCTTCCTGTCTCTTCTTTACTCCCTAGGGTCATACAAAATAAAAGTGGAAATTCATATCAGTCTAATCATTATCATTAGGGTCAAAATAAAGATTTAGGATCTAAACTGAATCACACTCTCGCTCGCTTTCTCTAAATTGTGTTCAATCCTTGCACCCTTGTTAAGTCTTATTGGTAAGTTCATTAAGTTGATACAGAGATATAATAAATGATTATATCACCCCCATATTGAAGGTCCCTATGTACAGGAATAGTACCTTTCGCATTGGACGGTGTCTTTTTATCTTCTGATCTTTCTTCTGTAATTAAAATAAATAAGATAAAACTCAAATTGCTCTTGGTTTCACTTTTCAGTTCAATCCAATGAAAAATAAGGTTTGAAAGTTATTTTCGAAGATTCATTGAAAATGAATGAAAAAATAAAATATAGAAATATATTAACATCCACTTAATATGCATGCTGCTGATGCCATCTATCATCAAACATGTAATGTCAATTTTCGCACAGGCAAAAACACTCCTAAAATATTTTCACCCTCCTCGACCGAAGCCAAGAGAGGAAGACCTGTTGACAGTCATATTACCGATGCTTTTCTTAAAGTGGTGAACTATCTGCAGGAGAATGATGACAAACAACATCAACTGTCGGATCTTGTTGCTAAAATGAAGGGTTACTGTGGTGATGATGCATATTCGCATTTTTACTTGAAAAAGAAATTATATGAGCATTTTGGGGATGAAATCATCATGACAGAAGAGCAAGGAAAATCAACTGTGATAACAATACGAAAAACCGCCAGGTCAATTCTTCAAAGTTTTTACAATCGGCCCAAAACGGTGGACCAAACAGCCGAAAAGCTCAACATCATTACTACCGCTGCTAAGCTGATAAAATCTGACATTCTATCTCTAAATCTAGCTTCAGATTTGTATCCATTATCGTCAGATATTGAATCACAGGAAAAGAATCTTCAATACGTTCCTGAAAGTCTTCAAACCTTTTTAAAGATTCTCACTAGAGAAAAGGACGCAGAGTTGAAGATCGCATCGATTGGACAGACAATTATGCAGGTGGCTAAGCCACGTTTACATGTTGCACCACTACAAATAGGTCTAGGAGTGCAGCTTCATCACCATTTTTCATCAAAGTTTCTTATTGATACACTGCATTCCTTAGGATTTTGTTCCTCATATTCGGAGATACAACGTTTTGAAACAAGTGCAGCCATTTCACAAGGGACAGACATTCCAGGCTTTGAAAATGGGCAATTTCTTCAATTCGTTGCCGATAACGTGGATCACAATGTGCGCACACTTGATGGGTATGGTACATTCCATGGTATGGGCATAATTGTCGGCTCTACACCTGGGACAAAGGTTAACAAACCGGTTCCTAAACTGAATGTTTCATCGGCCGACCTGGTCACTGCTGGGAAAATTGATATACATTTCTACAGGCAACCACCTAAATCATCATTGCAGATGCAGTTCTCAAAGATTAGTATAGAACAGGAAGTTCCGAATCCATCTTTGAATTTAGATTTTCTATCAAAGGTTGTATGGCCTCTTCGATCTCCTATGAAATTTCTATTTTTAGTAACCATGGCAACATTGTTCATCAAAATCAAAAACCGATGCACAGAATTATATATCTTAGTGTAGTCTACTTGTGTGCCAAGTTATATTGAAATAGAACCAAAACTGTAGGAGGAGTAGCATTTTGAAAGAATTTCAAGAAATTTTTATTTTTAGTTAACATGGCAACAACGTTCATCAAAACCAAAAACCGATGCAGAGAATAATGTATCTTAGTGTAGTCTACTTGTGTGCCAAGTTATATTGAAATTGGACCAAATCTGTAGAAGGAGTAGCATTTTGAAAAATTGTTTACAGACAGACAGATGGACCAACGCCAGAGGCATAACTATCGCATAAGCTCTTTTGGTCTCTGACCAGTAGAGCTAAAAACTTGGGTTTTTTGTCATTTTGACTTTGTATGCCCATACCCGTTGATTTTCATTTTGTCGATTAGATCAATTTCACTTGTTGCAGGCAATTTGACAATTGATGAGGTCTATCCAGAATCTACTAAATTTAAACTTTTTTTCTTTCAGCTCTTTTAAGTGTATCAGATAAAACTGGCTTGACAGAATTTGCACAGAAGTTATCTGCCCTTGGTCTGAAGCTTGTGGCATCAGGAGGGACGGCTAAGTGTATAAGGGATGCTGGGATACCCGTCAGGTAGAAAAAGACGACTGCTTTAATTTTTGTATTCGAGATTTTCTATGAAATTCTATGTGAGAAACCAAGAGTCAACTTAAAGAAATTTTGTGGTGGAAAGAGGGAACTTAAACTCAAGCAAATATAGTCTACGTAATATTGTGTTCATGACTGAATCTGTGTCTATCAAATGTAATTCGTGGTTCTTTATTCAACAACCTTAATGAAAAAGATCTGTATCATTCTTAAAAGTCATTAATTCCTGAAATTATTATTGTGCATTTCATTCACAAAGTTTTAATATACAAGCTTACCATGAATATAAAAAGTACATTATCTTTCAGTGATGTGTCAGAAATCACAGGTGCCCCTGAAATGCTTGGTGGGAGGGTCAAGACCCTACACCCCACAGTTCATGGAGGTAAGTTTGGAATGACTTATTTGACATTTCCTTATACCTGGATTTAATTGATTGATATTATTAAAAACTCATTCAATGTTGAGGAATAACTGAAAGATATTTTATCTCTAAATATGTATTGTTGTTTTTACTTGATCAAAAGATTTTGTTTATTAATAGAATGCAAGATGCCTATCTATTACTCCTATATATATATATATATATATATTAGAAATCTATTTGATACTAAAAATGAACTTCTTTTTTTTTTTTTTAGATATTTATTCAATGATTAATAAACATTTTACAGGCAATTATAAATTTGACTTAAGTCTACATCTGTTTCATGATCCAGGGACCAGGTCACTAAATGTGTATATAGAAAGATGTACTTTGTCTGCCAAAACACGGATCTTAAACCAATCTTTCCTTCCACATGAAAATGTGAACATTTGTTTTTCTTTAAACTTTTATACAATAAAAAGATATAACGCAAAATATATATGATTTACAAAAAGACAATTTTTTTGTTTTGCTCTATCTGTAAATCAACCGATCAAATGTTTGGAATCACTCTCTGTCAATAATGTACAAATTATTTTTGCTTCTTTCTCGGTTAACTTTGCATTAAAGATCAAAGGTAATGTGTTCAAGTAATTTTCTAATCTTTATCCTTTTTTTAATTCTTAACGTTTACCTTGTTTTTTCATTACAGTTTTAAAAAAGTTTTTAAAAGAAAATATTTACCAAGCAACTAACTTTGTTCCTTACTAGTACGCAAAAATACAGAAAACATAGAATTTAACATAATCCTTACATTTTCTTTAATAACTTTTTATTTTAAATTTAAACGTGTATAAACAAAAATATCGATTGAGTATTCTTTTATCACCCGAGATAATAAAAATGTAATTAAATACTTGATATAAAATGAACACTATGCACAATTAATTTTTGTGTCTATGTCGCACAAGAACAACAAAAAATTGTAACCCTGCATTACCCTGACACAGAGAAATGTTCGTACCAGCATATACGGACTCCTCGGAGACGGTAGGCAGATTATTACGTAGAAGCCGCGTCATTGTTTTTACAGACGTCTGGTATTTCATTCAGTTACATTCTGTGCAAGTCTTTCCTGATTTATTGCTATGGCAGTGTGAATTGTTCCCTTTCTTGGTCAGTACACCGACATACATCTCATAAATATCTGGTTTTTTAGTAGGACTTATGGCCATTCCGAGTTGTGACAGTTTGAATAATGCCCAGGAGAGATCCTGATGATGGTGTACAGCAGCGGCTAAAACGGCGAAATATCCTAAAACAAAGAAAGGGAAAATATTCTCTAAATATATCCCAAAAGTTAACCTATAACCCATCGTTAAGGTAGAAAAACATGCATACAGAGATGATCAAAGAATAAGAAATAAAGCATTTATAAACGAAATGTTATGGTTCCAACCGAGAAGGCTTGTAACAATATTGTCTATATTTGCAAGGCTAATTATTTGAAGAACTTGGTTCTAATTTTACCTCTGGATATCCATCTTATATTTGCGATTTTCACTCTAAAGATGACATGCTTCAAAATCACATTTCAGTATTTTAAACATTGAACAATCCAGTCAACCAAGGTAAGTTCGATCTACCCTACCTTTATCGAATTCCTCAACTTCAGGAAAAGTCTTACAAACAGAGGTTTATAGCAGGGTGAGGCAAATGAGCCCCTATCCTTACAAAAAATATTGACTGCCGTTAAGAAGAAACTTTTAGACGTACTGTTCTACAACATATTTTTAGAAGGGATGTAAATCAGATGTGGATTCTAAAAAAATCCAAAGGACTGAATTTTAGATTTAAAGTCGTCAAACTCTTTAAAAGTCAGTTACTTCAAAACGTTCGATTTTTCTACACTTTATACAACCATTCCTCGCGATAAATCAAAAACCAAGCTTTTTGATATGTTAGAAACGGATATTTTTATAAAAATGGAAGTCATTTTTTTTTTCTATCTTGTCATGGTCCTTTACAAAATCACACTGATTCTACACTCAAGTACTCTGATGTTGATATTAAAAGAATGCTAGAGTTTCTCATTGACATTTATGTCAGATCTAGTTTTCCAACAAGCTGTTGGAATGTGGAAGTGTACTTATTGTGCTCTTTTATTAGCTGACCTGTTTTTGAATTCCTATGAAGAACAGCAAGTGGGTTTCAACTCGATATTTAGAAATATCGACGATGTATTATCAATTAACAGTAGTTGCTTTCATTCATGCGTCGACTCAATATATCCCAGTAAAGTTGAAATTAAATACATAACAGAGTCTGCAACATCTGTTTTTATATTGAATGGTATACTGACTATAAACGATAAAGACACCTAACAATTTAATTGTGTGGCAAACGAAATGATTTCATAAATTTTCAATCGTCAATTTTTTATGTAGTTATGTAGTTATATCCTGCTATCACCTGCATATAGTGTTTAAATAATTATATGTGGTTAACAGGGGATGCTTACTCCTCCATGACAACTGATCCCGCATTTGATGTTTTTAGAGGTCTGTGTTTGCTTTGTGTTTCGAGAGCCTTTTGAGCATGAAAACTGTTCCTTACCCATAATGTACTAATTTCAGACACAGGAGGACTTACCGGCTCGTTTAGAACTTGCACAATGGATAAGAACTGGTCCTCTGTTGACGGAATCCATTAATTCGGGTTGATACAAGGAAAATAGTTCTGCTGAAAAGGGCTCGCTGTTCACTAAAATATATTCAAAAGATCAGTAGTAAAATATGTGAGTTATAATGCTATTTAAAATTTCAAAGCAACATCAACACAGTTCATTTAACACTCAGTTTTATTCTTCATAAGATAATTCAATTTGACATTAATATACGAATGTAGTTAAGTACAGTTACTGACCTACTGGTAGATGGTAATACGGAAGTCCTGCTTTGCGAAAGGACAGCTTCTCAATTTCTTCGTTGTAGCCAATAAGGTCGCCAAACTCTGCAGGGTTTGTTGAGGCGAAATTTTGAGAAGAATTAGAGGACACATAAGAATTATTTTTGTTGGGGTCTATGATCTGCTGCCTCAATGTTTCCAAACTTTGTCTCGGGCCCAGAGTATCGTCTCCGTATGTCCTTGACCCGTCCTTGATGTTAAGCAGTGTGACAGTTTCCTGTGAAGGTTTTCCCTTGTGAGTTGTTCCAGCACGTAAATTTACTACTGATTTAAATCCTGCCTGTTTTATTAGAGGGATGTGAGAGTCTAAGAATTGTCCTGCTATGAACCAGTTTTTGTAAACGGGAGTAGCTGGCCAATAATTAAGCCACTGTTTTGGTAAATTTTCCATTTTAGGAAAGTCAACGTTTTCTCCTGTAACATTACAGAGTGTTCTGTTGGTACATTTCAAACTGAAATCCATACCTAGTAGTTCACTCATAGTGACAGCGTTTTCTACAGTGAAGTCGGATTTAGCCTGCGTCTTCAGTAAATACATCAACAATGTGAAACTCATGCTATACCCTCGATCCGAGAAAAGCAGTACAGGTTTTGGGATATTCTTCAAGAACTGCTCTAAATCTGAAACAACCGCCGAAGAAACTTTTGAAGAGTTTAACACTGTTCTGAAATGAAGCCCGGCTTCTTTTGCGTAGGAAGCCATCTCGGTTGTCGAAGGTAGATAGTCCACTCCCAAACAACAGTTTTTCTTGTCTTTGTATGTAAACAGAGAAACAACACTTTTAAATCCTCCCTCTGACGCATACTGTATCTGTCGTCTGCTGAGCCTTCCCGCCACGTAGTAATCTGGGGTTACTTGTTTTGTCCACCATAGTTTTTTGGGTGAATTCAGTCCGATTGAGTTCCGAGCTATAATTGATGTTTTTTCAGTGCCTATTTTGGCATGTACTGCTCCTACTGACATGAAACGAATCTCATTTTGTAGAAACACTGCAGAAAACACACTTGTAAGAAGAGCCCGATTCGATACCATGTTTTAATTAGATATCTCAGTGTATACAATATTGAGTTTTTTTCAATTAAGTAATCAATATCCAACAGATGTTTCAATTCAAAATTATACTCCTTCACAAAGTAAAATAAAAGTATACAGTAGAAGAAACAAACTGTGTTTATTATACATGTATAATGACTTTAGTATTGGGTATTTATATGAAAGATTAAAGCATGAACGTGACCCAAGTAATGCTGCCATGTCTTACGGTTAGCCGTTCATTGCATCTCTGATTTTCAACTTTGAATGATCACAAGCATAACTCAGAAAATTAATGCTCGAAAAAGGCTTTCTACTCCCCATATTATTAATCATATGTTCATTTATATATTTATTGTAAATAGTGAGGTTATTTTTTTGGAGGAATACTTGGAAATTTTTTTCATGATGTTAGTAAGATTTGACAGTGTTGTGTTGCCGTATATAATGCAATTTAAAGGTGGCTGACGCAATGAGTTGTGAACGTGAAGATTTAGCCTGCGAACGTGCTGTTATTTGTTTGTGTTATTCATTGATAGAAGTCAACATCTTTTACATTTTGATTGAAATCAAATATAATGCCAATTTTTGTAACATATTTTATTTAAATATTATGATGTTCATACATAGATTTTAAATATAATTTATATCGCGTGTTAATTAATTTATAATTTTTTTTTGCGTCTTGCTCCTCTGTCTTCAGTAATTCAGAAATGACTAAATAATGTTTAGAAAGATTACATGATGAATAATATGTATGCATTGATGACAGCTGATGAAAAATGTAATTTATTGTAAGGCTCACGCATCTTTACTATAGTATTGTCGAGAAACGGGTTGATTTTTATTTTTACAATCCAATTTATGATCCTTCAAAATCATAGGTCAGTTTTAATATTCTTAATATTCCCGATCAACTGAAGTCAAAATACATGTATAGTACCTATACTGGATTCCAAAACCTCATAAAATCCTAAGATAGATAAATGTAACAGGCGTGTTTTAGTAAATGTTCTACCAATTTTCCGTAAAGGATACAATTCAGGAGTACTATACAATATATTCAAAAAGTGGTATTAATCAGATGTGGATATAAAGACTTAGAAAAGCTGGACCCATTCGGAAAAGGTATTCGGCTTTTATAAACTCTGAACAGCGTTCCCTCGATAGAGGAAAGACCAAGTATTTTGAAACCTTAGACAACTGCTTCTGAATGAGCAAACCTTATCCCCTACAAGCAAGTGCAATAAAGTTCTCTTTAAGAACTAAATTTATTGATCAATCATATCTGTAAAAAAAAATAATTGAAACAAAATAAAATGCTAACTAAATCTATAACTCACAAAGTTACACTCACATGCCAAAAATCAAGCTCAATATCTGAAGTAGTTCAGAAAGAAAGAGCGAGAAACCAAGTTGGCAAACGGATCCCGCCAGAAAGACTTGACAGAAACCAGTTCCTTTCGGTCTCTCTGTCTACCCCACTGGATATCCCGAACTTTTCCCCTAAAAGTTTGGTGATATTGAACTGATTTTTTATGAGTGTACCTAAATTAGATATAGATCAATATTACATGTTGTTGCACTTCAATAATTATTTTGTAATGAATTAGGGTTCTTCTATAGTTTTCTTTAGGAGAACCAAATTGCACTTAGCGAAAAGGGATTTGTATTGCTTACACCTTGGACTACAGAATATTTTGTCTATCAGATGGCCTGATTACCATACCTTATCTTTCTAAAATATCTTGAGAAAGTCTTATAAGTATATTTTGATAAATACACTCAAGACATTTGTAACTTATCTGTCAGGAGCCAGAGTCTAACTTTGCTTGGATGATTTATTGTGTTCTTGGTTTAGAGTTTAGTTTTGTTTGACGTTGATATTGTTTTTTGTTCTATGTTTTATCAAAAGGATGATTTTTATTGAGATTTGAACTATGTTTCGACTCTTTATTCAGCAAATAATAAAAACAATTGAAAGCATTGCGAGTAGTTTTACAAAATAACACTTCAGATTTCAGGATGATCATAAAACCTACCAATGGATAAACTACAATTCAACAACACAATCAAGAAGGGACATTAATAAAAGTTGCCTTTGGTGTGGCAGTAAGGTGGGTCGATTTAGGAATAAGTTCGTCAGTTTTTTTGCCTGATTTGGGGTCGTCATAGTTCGACATTGGAACAGGGGTTTTGGGGCGCATTTGTGAACTCGACAAAGGTTTGGTGTCATCCTCTTTGATGATAGAGATCGTTTCTTTTGCTTTCCTTTCCTCAGCTTCTTTTAAAATATCTATGAAACTAACGTGACTGCTTCTACCGGAATTCATTCTACTTGTTGCACGCATGCTCTCTGCTATGCTACGACGTCCATCTTTGTGAGCTGTACTTCCGAAATCAGTAAAAGACATGTCTGTGTCATTGCGGAGCATGAGTCTCCCGAAACTTTCCGATGTAGTATCTGAGAGTAAAATTTTATAGGGACTTGTCACTTTCACAGGACTAGATAATTCTAATCTTCTGGTCGGAGACTGAGAGCTAGCTTTACTTCGTCTATCAATTATGTCGTCATTGTTTGGAAAGGTCATTTTCATTGAGTTTGACGTAAGGGATGTGCGTGGTGTATTAAATGGATCACGTTGTTTGCTGAAGTGTATCGGTTTAAGTTGCTGGCGTCTCGGATGATCCATTTTCAGGAATGGGATCACAGGAGAACCATATACTGCGAATGGATTGGTCATGCGTAGACTTGGACTTTCCATTTCTTCCAAACGAGGAGTGGCCAAAGTCGAGGACATCCTAGCGTGAAGCTGCTGAGTTTCCTTACCAAGATTTTTCAAAATCACTTTCTGTGCTTTCTCATAATACTGCATTTCTTTGGACAACCTGTTGCTACACCGATTGTTATTCCTTCGAACCCCCTCGGTATATTCAGACCTCGGAATGTGGTCCCCATATTGAATTTTTCTTGTCCGCTTTGGCACTTGTACCTTTTTTTCCTTGTCCTGCATCCGTCCCTTCGTTGGTATTTGCATTGTTTATCATGTCTACAAAAAAAATTAAAAAGTCACTTTTTAGAATTTGCATATTAAATCAGTGCTCGTACAAATGATTATACTCTTAATTTCTTGTAAGCAAACCCTGGCTAGATATATTTGAAAAAAACATGTATATTTAACGAGGCTGGGGTGTGGCAGCCATTTTCAGACTATTTTGATCTCCTTTAAAAGAAGAGCTCCATATATAGATATACAAAAATGATCAAATTTAAAACAAAAATGTATGAATTTTTTCTTTGCTAAATGATAGTTGACGGCTTAAGATACCGTATTTAAAAAAATAAGTTAAATCTGGTGGTTAATTTTTGGTTAATGTGTTGACCCCCCGCCTTCTTAAATTGAATATCATAAAAGTTAACAAAAAAGAACATTTCTATTCATTATGTCGACAAAATAAATCAACAATGATTGGCAGTTTTTGCCATGGCTTTATTGATTAATAGTCAAAATGAATCATCAATACAATGATGTACTCAAGGTATCAATACAATGATTTACATAAGGTATCAATGCATTGACGTACACAAAGTGTAAACTGTCTGAATATCTGCTACACAATGGGTACAATGATATACAATGATAGTTCAATGATATACAACGATTCATTAAAATAATATTAGTTTAAAGTGATAAATATACATTGAGTAGGAAATCGGACTTCCATAAATTTTATACAAACTGATGCATAGTTCGTATTATCCTATTCTTATTTCTGTAAAAGCTTATTCATAAGCTAGTATCAAGAATATTCGTCCTTTTTTGTCGTTGGAGTTTTATTTTTTTCCAGCGTTAAAATTTTGAATACATTAAATTAACATTAAATAGAATTAAAGACCATCAGCTAGAAAAATTGATGTCTCCATATATGGAGATATCATTTTCTGTGGGAACTATATTAATGAAGAGGAGTTAGAAAAGGTAAAGGAGCAATTAGAAAAGGTAAAGGAGCAACACTGAGTGCTTACAAGTGCTTATGTCATCACCTTGTAGAATGCTTAGAAATGGAATTTAACACCCCTCTCTCTCCTATTTAGATTGATCCAGACCCGGAAATTAAAACGTCAACAAATGTTAAATAGACTTGAGGGAGGTAATCAACACCAATTAAATCGTCGATGATAATTAAAGATAATTCCTAAAATTGAAGTCGATGCTCTATTTTTCCCTGTCAAAATAAGGATACTTTACATAAACATCTGCAAAAAAGCTTAGTTGGATTCATAAATCTTTTTTCCTCCCTTTCCCCTGAAAGCCTTTGATCAAAAGGAACTACCCGGGGTACATTAAATTAAGATGAGGAATTCTGTTTCAACCAGAGAAATGTCTTCAGAATACCACATGCTTCGTCATCTGGGAATGAATTACATTGAATTATTTATTTTAGCATTGCTATGTTTCGTTTAATTACATTGTAAAGCGTCATTTTGTCTTTGTGTTTCCATTTCAAGACAATAACATAGAATTTTGTTTCGTGACTGATTGAAGTTTAGATCTGGAACTCTGTTGGAATTTTCGCTTCTATTTGTTAAACAATTGTCTGAACCAACAGTGGTCATGTAAGAGTTTTTTTTTCTATTATTTATTTGATTTATTTCGAAAAAGATTTTTTGCACAATTTATCATAATCTTTACATTTGAATTTCAAATACATGTATCTACTATGCTGTCAAATAAAAATAATAAAAAAGGCTTAAGTTTAAAAAGGCACCATCTTCTTATTTAATGTACAAACAAGAATGCTGCAAAATATTGAAGCTATCTCAGTTTAAAGCCTGTACCTATGAAACTTATTTTTAAAAAATGAAATCAATAAACGTGCAATCAATGCATATAATTCTAATTGTCACTTTCTTTATTTTTATTTAAATTAGATAATGTTATCCTAACAAAAAGAGACAAAAAGAAGACATTGTTTTAGAGCCAATTGATTTCGACATTATTTATTATCGTACTATTTTTTTACGGTTTCCTTTGTAAATCAAAAATGCATGCCATCCTTACACGCAATGTTTACTTTAGTATTTGAATTTACACTTTTGAAATGCGTACAATCTTCATAATGTTGAGGTGAAATATTTTTTTTCGTAAATTATATAGATATTACTCTTTTCGTTTTCCTTCTGTGGGGAAGAAAAATACAACAGCTTCTAATTATTGGTTTATAGAGACAGTGTTTATAAACATATGAGATTAAAAAAAATTCAGATCAGTTTAGGTTTTGGTTAAGAATACATATCTAAAATTAGTCAAAAAGACAAAATATTACGATATACATGTTTGGTGAAACTGACAGTTTTGCTTTTAAAAGTGCCATTTTTCTAGACTTTTTTCTTCCACACAGGTCAGAAAATCTTTTGCTATCTCTAAGAAAACTTTCTGTATAAGAGCTCGAAGAGGTAACTCCGATTAACTTACCATTATTATCTTACAAGATTCCCTTTCCATTTTATTTCACAGACTAAAAAAGCCAGTATACTTACAGGGACTCTGGAAATTTAATCAATATCTGATTTGATCTTGATCAGAGAACACTCCTGTTTTCTTTCTAGCACTTCCCTTTTTGTTTAGCAATCGATGGTTAACAAGATAATTATGCCTAACCATGGATACACGAACATTAACGTGTAATATCCTCTGTACATCTCAGGGCAAGCCAGTGTCGTAATCATTTAACCTTTTTGTGATTTTTTTTTATGGAGACCAGAGTTTATTTAAATTTCATAAATAATTATTTAAACATTTTTTAAAAAAAACTTCCACTGTATCTTTATATATATATAAGTAATACAAGTTATTCATTACTTATCACCCGATCCCACCTTTGATGTTATAGAGGTCCGTGTTTGTTCTGCTCTTAAATTTGTATTGTTTAATGTGCTTTTGAGCTTGAAAAGTGTTCGTTATCTCCATATTTTTCATAAAACGGATAGCACATTATAAATTCAACGGCAAGCGCAATACGATACATTTAGATATATCAAATTTTTTTTTTATCAATTAGCAATAGTTAATTTCATTCACATGGTTATTTTTTCAAAGATTAACTTTAAGAGTACTGCGCAACAATATATTCAGGAAGTGGTGTGAATCAGATGTGGATACTAAAAAATTCCAAAGAACTTTTGGACAATTTGAAATCACAAGAATCTTCCAAAATAAACAGCCTATAAACTTAACACTTTTCAACTTTATACACAACCATTCCCCACGATAAATTAAAGTCCAGGCTTTTTGATATCATTGACAGCTGTTTTTTCAATAAAAATGGAATTCGTGTAAATTTATTTACCTGATCATTGGTCATTTGCAAAATTATTTTGTTAAAATACATTCTGATTGCACACACAAGTACTCTGAAGTTGACATAAAAGATGCTTTAGTTTCTGATTGACAATATCTATGTGGTTTTTGGAGACCAGGTATTTCAACAATCTATTGAAATTCCCATGGGAACCAATTGCGCCCCGTTATAAGCAGACCTATTTTTATATTTATATGAAGCAGAATTTGGATTTCGACAATCTCGTTTAAAGTTGGCATTTCGTACATTTAATGGTCGTTATGGCTATATCACACTATATGCAAACATATCCTGATATTGGATCGTAATTTGGGCGATTTATTTTCCATGGGTACCACTTGCTCCCCATTACTAAATGTAGCAGACCTATTTTTGTATTCATATGAATAAGAATGCGTTCAAAACTTCTATTAAAAAGAAGAAAACACTTGCTGTGGCCTTCAACTCGACATTTAGATACATCAACGACGGAAATTGTGAATTAACAATAACTTTGTCCATTCATACTGCATGTAGACACAATATACTATCTCGGTGAGCTTGAAACAAAAGATGCCTCAGAGTCTAATATATGTGTTTCATATTTGAATATTTTACTTCAAAAAGACGCTAATGGTAATCTAGCTAACATCCAAGCTCTATGATAAACATGATGACTTTAACATTTCAAACGTCAACTTCCTTACTTATTCCTCTATGGGCATCGGAAAGGGCAAAAATTACCATAGTGAGAAAACAAACAATTATTTTAATTTCAATGATCATAAAAACTTAACAAATGATATACAATGCATAATCAACAGACCTTTTCGCAGAACAAGTATACATTAAAGCATAACAAACGAACAAGTACGTAACAAACATATATGAATGCAAAACCAACGATCATCTTTGCAGTACAAACGTACATAAAAACACGACAAACGAAAAAAACTTAACCAACGTGCACGCGGTAAATATAGTCTTCCCGACTCCCGGCTCCCGACGGTATCGGATTTTTTTTTTATTTCTTTTTTCGGTGCACAGAAACTCTTCAAACTTCTCAGGCACATTTTATTTTTAAATGAATTCAATAATATGTAAAAACTTCAACAAATTTGCCTATTACTGAATCAGCAGTATCACCTTCAAAAAGCGGTAAATGTAGTACTCCGTTATAAATATGAAAACCGAAAACGGACATCGATACAGAGAGACGTAAGTGTCGTAGATAGTAAAGGTGCAGGGGCACAGATTTGGAGTTAATATTTTCTGTATAATATTACGACTTATATATTTTAATAGCATTTCACACAAAAAATATATTAAAAATCTAATTTCCTCTAAAAGTTATGATTAAAACTTCAAATTTTTAGACGGGTTTGATTGACGCATCCTTGCACTCTCACAAATTTTAATTTTATTCTTAATACTTAGGAAAAGTGGCAATCTTGTTAAAATAACTTTAAGACGAAATAAATTAACTTCAAATCTGTGTCCATGTATCTTTAAAGATATTTAAGGTATTGATATTGAGAAGATATTTCTTTTCAAAAAGATTGAATTAGTATTTCAGTGAAAATTGGTGGTACGTGATAATAAAAAATGAACAATTAAATTCTATAAAAATTCATAACAACAAAATGATTTGATTTCAAAAAAGATTTTTTATCAAAATCTTCATAAAAATAGCTAAATCTAACATTGTACTTATGGTAAAATAATGCAAAATGAAAGTACTGCATTGTTATACACTGACGTAGCATCGTTTTTAGCTCACCTGAGCCGAAGGCTCAAGTGAGCTTTTCTGATCAAAATTTGTCCGTTGTCTGTTGTCGTTGTCGTCGTTGTCGTCGTCGTCGTTGTCGCAAACTTTTCACATTTTCATCTTCTTCTCAAGAACCACTGGGCCAATTTCAACCAAACTTGGCACAAAGTATCCTTGGGTGAAGGGGATTCAAGTTTATTCAAATGAAGGGCCACGCCCTTTTCCAAGGGGAGATAATCATGAATTTGTTAAAAATTAATGGCATTTTAAAAAAATCTTCTTCTCCAGGACCGCTGGGCCAGGAAAGATGAAACTCATGTGGAGGCATCCTCAGGTGGTGTAGATTCAAGTTTGTTCAAATCATGACCCCCAGGGCTAGGGTGGGGCCAAAATGGCCGACCCAAGTTTAACATAGGAATATATAGGAAAAATCTTTAAAAATCTTCTTCTCCAGAACCACT
>PRKT01000063.1:1471019-1487159 GCA_003671525.1 Saccostrea glomerata | reverse complement strand
ACCCCGGGGGGGGGGGGGGGGTCATGATTTGAAAAAATTGAATCTACACTACCTGAGGATGTTTTCATATTATTATGACCAATTATGAAGATTTTAAATATTTTTCCTATGTAAAACTTTGATTGTGCATTGTTGCCCCACACTACTCCAGGGGAAATGATTTGAACATACTTCAATCTACACTGCCTGAGAATTTTATTTTCCTGGCCCGATGGTTCTTGAGAAGAGGATTTTTAAAGATGTCATAAATTCCCCTTGGAAGAAGGCTTGGCCCTTCATTTTAAAAAGAAGTCGAAAATGTGAAAAGTTTACAGACGGACGGACAGACAAACAGCTAGACGGACGCCGGACAAAATGTGATCAGAAAAACTCACTTTCAAGAGCCTTCGGCTCAGGTGAGCTAAAAACGTAAACAAAGGAAGATAACTCGTTTCTGAACTTTAATCTCGTGATTCGTTCTACATTATCACCTTATTAACGATAGACAGTTCATTAAGGTCAGACGACACGTTCCTAAAATACGTGTTTTGTATCTCTTCGTATTATATAGAAAATATTCATATATGTCATTCGTTTCTGATTTCTACATTGTTTTCAAAATGTTTTTAAGTATAACAACACCAAAAATGGTGATATATGCCATTCAGAAGATTACCCAAAAGGGTTATATAAGAAATATGACCTTGTGGTATCTTGTCCAAATGCCTGGTAAGGTACCCTTATTTTTTGTGAGGAATCTTATTTAAGTACATATTCTTCAATGACAAATTCTTAGGAAAAATTATATATTTTTGAGGAACGTGTCGTCTGACCTTAAAAGGCAACTAAACTAGAGAGCTTTGGTATACTTCAGGTCCATGGTGAGTATCCACTTTTCCACCAACTGTATTTTAAAACAGCCCGAACGAAGTCAGGTTAAACATTGTTATTGTTGTATTTTGGTGCAAGTGCAATATCGTTGAAACTGGATATTAACCAAGTCCAGATGCATTCATTATACAACCGCTTGAAAAGTGGGAGTGTATATAGTTATCGGGATATCTGTCCGTCCGTCTGTCTGTACGTCCTACATATTGAAAATGAACCAGATTTGTCTGAACATGAAGCTGGACCTCCAGAATACTTCTGTGATTTTAAAATAAATGATTAAGATGTTCTTGATCAGTTAAGCATACTTGATCCCTCCAAATGTGGACCAGATGGAATTCCTCCCAGAACATTAAAGGAAACCCGTTATTTTACATATAAACATCTACAGTGTATATAGATTATTTAACCTATCACTTACAAATAAAGTTCTTCCGTACATATATCAAGCACATATTTCACCTATTTTTTAAAAATAAAGGCTGTCCCCAACAACCTAATAATTACAGACCAATATCATTAACTTGTTCTATATGTAAGCTTATTTAAAATATACTTTTTAAATATATGTTTAATCATATTAAGGAACATGACTTATTGTGTAAATACCAATCTGGGTTCGAACCTGGGGATTCTACTGTTAACCAATTACTAAGTAGTTGAAATACATGATAAAATTATGTCAAACCTTGACAGAGGCAGAGATATACGCTTTATATTTTGTGATATTTCCAAAGCTTTTGACAAGGTATGGCATAAGGGAATGATTTTCAACCATAAGAAACTTTGGTTTTAGAAGTAAAATACTGGGTTGGATTGAAGACTGTCTTACTGAAAGACAACAAAGAGTGAATTTAGAAGGCTTGTCATCAGCATACAAAACTATAGATGCTGGGGTACCCCAGGGGTCTGTACTGGGTCCCTTCTTGTTTTTGTTATATATAAATGATATAGCTAAAGATATATCTTGTAATATTCGATTGTTTGCTGATGATACTTCTTTGTTTGCTATTATAGATAATTATATCAATACTCCAACAATGTCCCATACTCAAGATCTTGAAAAGATAAGAAATTGGTCCAAAGCTTGGGTTGTAGATTTTAATAGTGAAAAAAATGCTAATGTTGATTTTACTAGAAAACACATAATTAATTATCCTAATATTCAGTTCGGATATGGAGGTGATTATATAAAACAATCAAATACTCATGTTCATTTAGGATTACAATTTCAAGCAGATGGTTCTTGGAATAATCATACAATGAATATATATGAAAAGGCATGTAAAAGATTGAATATAATTAGGTTACTGAAACAAAGTATAGATAGAATTTCACTAATATAAATTTATTTTGCCTTTATAAGACCAATTTTAGAATATGCTGATGTTGTATGGGATAATTGTACCCAAAGTAGTTCAAAATTGCTTGAAAAAGTTCAGATAGAAGCTGCCAGAATTATTACTGAGCTTAGAGTTAATTCATCCAGAACTTGTTTGTATGGTGAACTAGGGTGCGAACCATTATATCTTATGCCTAGGTCACATTTAAGACGATGGTCAGGCGACCAAATTTTTCTGGTCCTGTCGGCTGAAAGAACATGATCGGCCGACACAGTATCGGGCGACACGGAACAGTCACATTATTTCCTAGGGACACCGATGACTTGGGTAAATAACACAAACGATCTTTTTTCTTTAGAAAATCAGCAATATTTTTCATAGATCTATATTCAGATAGGTGACGCAAGTAATGTTTGCAAGGCAAAGTGGCAGAATACTATAAATTTGTGACTAAATGTTGAAAATGTTTGAACAATTTTGTATGGAATTGCATAAAAGCAGCAAAGAATATTTAAGATTTCTTGAAATCTTATGGAAAAATTATTTAAGTTGTTTCCGTACAAAAAATATATATCAATCCATGCATCAAAATTTTGTTTGTGTTATGTATCATAATGGGTTAGATATTCACAAGTCGGCCAATCGTCGCCCATTATCGAGCTCTGAGCTACAGTTTGATTTTAAACGTCGGCCGAAATAATGAACACCTTTATTGTCGAACGACGGACGACCGTCTTTATAGACTAACTCCCGACGGTCGGACGATGATCGAAGGCTGGTCGACGGATAACTTCAATTGAAGAATCGGCCACCGACGCAGAAAAAATTATAACTTGGACCGATGGACACAAAAATGGTCGACCGACAAAAAAAGAGGTCAAAATCGGGCAAGACAACGGCCGATGAACTGCCGACTGTCACCCGAAGAAGCCCATTTTTGCTCCGAAACCCGTCGGCCGTTGGTCGTTTTTGGAAATGTGACTGGGGTTTTAGAAGAGAAAAACACAAACTTCAATTGATGTATAAAATGATTAATGGTTCTGCACCTGATTATTCACTCAGCATACATGTTAACTCTACCGATTTAGGCGGGAGTCTACCGCTTTTTCACTCCATCTCCAGCCTACCGATTTTATTCATAAATCTACCGCTTTTCCACAAAAGTTCCGTCTAAAGTATTTTTGGTTCGCCTGGGTATCCATTTTTGAAGCCACTCGTCATAAAATCTCGTTAAATATCGCGTGATTTGACTCGGAAGCATACAAGCGCTTTTTTGTACCGATGTATACATAGATTTCAAGCACGTACGTATTTGACAACGACAACAGCACAGAATTACCAGTAATTACATTGGTTACGATAAATTTCGTCAATATTACTGCCATAAAAAAAGAAGATACAACATTTTAGAATTAGTTGAAACGTTTGACATCGTCTATCGAAGCACAGGAGCTCCAATTTTATCAATAAATTCAATAGAAATCACTCGATTGACCAAGCCATATGAGGCACATCTCTACTTTCGTTTTCGATCATCGCGGGAAATCCGATTTATTTAACGAAAAATAGGAACTAGTTTTAGATCCAGATTAAACCATGTCATAATTTGTTGTATTTGACAACTGAATGAACATTCAGAATTATTGCTCCTAGGCCATGTCAGCAAAGATCACTCTTCAAAAGTCTAAGTATGCAGCCAGTCAAAGCAAAATGATGAGGATCTGAAAAATATTTGTGTTTCTGTCTTCTTCTTTGCAGTTGATATTTAAGATTAATTATTGTAGTTTTTATTTAAGGCCATACATGCATTGTATATTACATGAAATATATTTTTAAAAATCCAAGCGTAAAACAACGCGCGCGCAATGCTACCGCTTTTGACGTCTGAATCTCCCTATTTTTCATCACAATAGGTTAACATGTAATTTATTTGTATGATTTGATTCAACCTTGTTTTCCTGTTCAACATACATACAACCTAAGGTATGAATGTAATAACTGTAACAATGTCGCACTATAATAGTTTTATTCCCTCAACCATTAAAACTTTGGAACAGTCTTAGTGAAGATGTAAAAAACTCTCCTTCGTTACCTATCTTTTAAGCAAAGCTTAAAAAATGGGGAGCAACTGATAAACCTTGTAGGTACTTTAACTTTGGTAAAAGAAAAGAAAATATCTTGCATTGTCAGTTGCGAAACAATGCTAGCAATCTTTGATTGTGCATTGTGGCCCCACACTACCCAAGGGGAAATGATTTGAACAAACTTCAATCTACACTGCCTGAGAATTTTATTTTCCTGGCCCGATGGTTCTTGAGAAGAGGATTTTAAAAGATGTCATAAATTCCCCTTGGAAGAAGGCTTGGCCCTTCATTTTAAAAAGAAGTCGAAAATGTGAAAAGTTTACAGACGGACGGACAGACAAACAGCTAGACGGACGCCGGACAAATGTGATCAGAAAAGCTCACTTTGAAGAGCCTTCGGCTCAGGTGAGCTAAAAACGTAAACAAAGGAAGATAACTCGTTTCTGAACTTAAATCTCGTGATTCGTTCTACATTATCACCTTATTAACGATGGTGCAAGTGCAATATCGTTGAAACTTCCTGGATATTACCCAAGTCCAGATGCATTCATTATACAACCGCTTGAAAAGTGGGAGTGTATATAGTTATCGGGATGTCCGTCCGTCCGTCTGTCTGTACGTCCGTCTGTTATGCTCTGGGGTACCCATCTCTTATTCGCAGCTCCTCTTTTACCACTGATTGAAATTTAATGAAACTTTCACAGAATCTTTGATATATTGTGCTATTGTGTACGTCCCATTTTATTTTTTGATCGTACACGTATTTTGGGTTTCCCAGAACAAAACATGGACACGGTCTATTTCTATAATACAGAAGGGTATCCAACTCTTATCCGCAACTCCCCCTATACCACTGAATAAAATTTTATGATACTTTCACCGTTTCCTTATCACATAATACCATTGTGCACATCCTATTTTTCAATTTTTTATCTTATTTCGGGTCTCCCAGTGCACAACATGGGCTCTGCCATTATAACCATATGGCAGGCGGGGAGGGGGTGGGGGTATAATTTAGTGAGCTCATTGCTGACAGTACCTCTACTTTACACATAGAATTCTTTTTACCAAAATTATAAAGGCGTTCATTGCTATGTCTATGGAACGAAAAAACAAGGGTTTCCATTTACATCTCTAGACAAGTTTTCATCACCAGATGATTGGTTCTTTAAATTTGGTCCATGTTTTTCATTGTTGCAGTTGAAACAAAAAGGGGGATTATGATAAATACACGGGCGCTTGGATAAATACTGTATGTGTTTTCAGAGTTTTAATCTAGGGGTTAAAATTTCAAAAACCATAGTTGGCTGACGGTGCCATAGAAACAAACAACTACAATTTTTCAAAAGTTAAATTTACGCCACAATTTTAAATTGTTTGCTCTTTTATCTGCAAAACTGTTGAAAAATGCCAACTAAATGTAGTTTTTTCACCAATAAATCAAACTGGAAATAGAATATCTTAGATTGAATCATGTCCATGCAGATCTTGTAAAAAGTCAAAAACTAAACATTTAGGAATCTTTTATATATACCCAGTGCTTGTAAAATTGTATACATTTTAGTTTTTTAAAAATACGAATAGCATTCAAGTTTGCAATATTTAAGTCAAAATTTTGGAATCAAACATAGAATTCTGTATTATTCCCTGTTCACTACAGCGAAGTAAATTTAACAATTAAAAAAAAATTTAATTTAAAATATTCAGTATTAGAAAAAATACAAAGCAGAAAAAGATGTGTTTTTTGGCATTTTTTAAAGAAACAAATCAATTAAATATGGAAGGAAAACAGACTTCTTTTAATTTTCATAGTCATCATGGTTCCTTTTGGTTCCTGGTGGAACATAGGGCTTAAATCACATTCATCCATCGCACTCTGTTTTGAGCAGCCTTTTGCAATTCTTCCCAGTTATGTCTCTTCTTCACATGACCTTCGTCAAGTTGTTCTGGGACGCCCAACTTGACGTTTGGCATGGGGGTTCCAATCGATTGCATGACGTGTAATGTCGCCCGATGGTTTTCGAAGGATATGCCCAATCCACCGCCTCTTTTTACAGGCTATTTGCTCAGTGATTGGGTCTTGATTTGTTGTTTCCCACAGGTTTTTGTTGTTTAAATTTTCTGGCCACCTGATGTTTATTATGAGGCGCAGACATCTGTTTGCGAAGGTTTGTAGTTTGTTGGTGACTCTCCATGTTTCAAACCCGTAGAGGAGCACAAACTTAACATTGGGGAATAAGGCATTGATCGTCTGCAAAGTCGAGGTCTTCCAAACACTGAGTGAAATTCCACTGGATTCCTCTCTTGCTATATTTAGTTGTTTCCCGCATGATCAAGTCCACTTCCACTAGAAACACCCTTGTTGACGACAAACAGCGTAGTCTAACCCATGTCTGCACCTCAAACGCTTCTGACTTACCTTTTCATAGACAATAAATAGATTTTTTCTACTTTTAAAACGTTTGATATGAAATTAACCTTTCCAAAATATTTCTTAAAAGAATTTTTAATCTACAAAGAATCAAAATGTGAATATATGAAATGGTAGGGGGTATAAGTGGAGTAATATGTGTGTGCATGTATGTTTCGATTGATAAAACCAGAAGACTTCCGTAAAAATGTATGACACTTCAGCATTTTATGCATAATAGATTCCTAAACTAAATACTGTTGTAACACCTATACTCAAGTAATATTTCAGACCCTACTCACCTTGTTCTTTCGGTTATAGAATTTATATAGATATAGATAATAAAAAAACATAAAAATAAAAAATGAACAATAGTTATTTTAGTTATTTCTTCTTTATTTATGACAGACTAGGTGTTGCTGAATCCAATCCGACTAAATGTCTCAGTCGAAGATTAACAGTATTAGTGGGCCAACAGCCTCAGTGACTTTTATCGGGATTCCGTACTCCGATATCGACAGAACAGGTTCTTTGTTTTATAAGAAATATCATTATTGAAATTTTGCTAAATCTTTTTATAATATGTTAAATTTTTTAATTATGATGTTCACATTATAACATCAGAGCATACGCGTATACAAGAATTATTAAATAGCATCCCATTACTTGTTCTTTATTATCTTAAAAAAAATCCTTAAGAAATACAGAAGTTATCAAGCATTACAATAACTTTTCTGAAACGAAGCATTTTGATTAAATGAGATATTAACATTAATTTGATTAATTTAAAATGCTTTACAAATGAAATCAGCTCAACTGTAGTTTTGCAAAACGTTTTCAATTTTAATAGGACACTGGGCGGTCTGGAGTATTTCCAAAATGTTTGAAGCCGCACGCTTTTTGTCCTTTCGTGGTGGGTTCTTAGACTACAGACAAATCGTTGACGACGACAATACAATATCCATTATCAAGCAACAGCTGAATTTAAGTCCTGAGGTACAAAATGCGAGTTTAACATCAGCAATGAAATTAAACTTTGATCAAGAACTTAGACAGTTGAAACAAACTTCCTACACATTTGTTACTAAGTTAAAAAATGGGACCACAGGGAAAATTCTTGGAGAAAATTTTATGAAAAAAGTAAGAATAAATCGGACAACGCGACGGTCGGCTTCATTTCCTGAATGGTTCTACAAAAAGTAGAATGTGCTCAGGTGAGCGCTGTGGCCCCTGGGCCTCTTGTTATAATAAATAAAATATTTTAAATAATTATGTTCACATTATAACATCAGAGCATACGCGTATACAAGAATTATTAAATAGCATCCCATTACTTGTGTTTTATTATCTTTAAAAAAATCCTTAAGAAATACAGAAGTTATCAAGCATTACAATAACTTTTCTAAAACGAAGCATTTTCATTAAATGAGATTTTAACATAAATTTAATTAATCTAAAATGCTATACAAATGAAATCAGCTGAACTGTAATTTTGCAAAGCGTTTTCAATTTCAATAGGACACTGGGCTGTCTGGAGTATTTCCAAAATGTTTGAGGCTGCACGCGCGTTCGCACTTCATGGTGGGTTCCTGGACTACAGACAAATCGTTGGCGAGGACAATGCAATATCCATTATCAAGCAACAGTTGAATATAGATCCTGAGGTACAAAGTGCGACATTAACATCAGCGATGAAATTAAACTTTGAACTAGAACTTATACAGTTGAAACAAACTTCCTACACATTTGTTACTAAGTTAAAAAATGGGACCACAGGGAAAATTCTTGGAAAAAATTTTATGAAAATAGTAAGAATAAATCGGACAACACGGCGGTCGGCTTCATTTCCTGAATGGTTCTACAAAAAGTATGCAGCTTTCATGAATACCCCTGGACATCCAAGTACTGAAAAGGAAGAGTTGCCAGAAATTCCAAAGAATGCTTATAAATATGACGTCATTCCAGGGCACAGCGACGAGGATTCTAATTGTCACCTGAATCAATCCTCATATATTCGATTTTGCATGGACGCAGCAACGAGTGCCTCGTTGAATGGGTATTATGAACATTACACAAGAGATATGTGTTTATACCCCTCCATACAATGGACTATTAGTCATGTGAGGGAGAGTATTGCTGGTGATCAGTTGACTATATTTACGTGGCAAAAAGAACATAATCCCGACAACATACAATTTGCTATCGAACGAAATGGCAATCTAATATTCTATGCATCAACAATATTTGGTAAAATCGCAAAGGAGAAAATACGTTTGCATCAATTGTGAAAAGATATTTTATTACATGTATTGATTCATTATAGAATAAAACAATCACTTAAATTTTAAAAATATATGCAGAAAGAACTGCATTACATTTACCGAGTTCTTGCTAAAAAAAATTGTCAAAAGGGTTCAAATGGCAAAAATTCTGCAATCGGAATGTATGTGGCGCGCAAATTATATTTTACTTTATTACTCAGCTAAGCAAAATATATTTACGCTCTATCCAGTTATTCTAAGCGATAATTTGGAAAAGAAACCAATTAATATAATGATAAATATCTTTTTTCAATTAAAAGAAAATGAAAATAAGAAAAACACATCTTGTTATTACACTCTTGACATGGTTAAAATTATTCTGTTACAAACATTTTGATTCATATAACACAAAACTAGTGTATTGAGGCAAATAGAACAAATCCCAACCCCCATGAATTCGTAGAATTCTTAAATGTATACATATATATTGAAGGAAATAAAAAATGCAACATGGATATAAAGATTTAATTGCTTATTCTTTATTATGTGTACAGAAGATTCTTATTATATTATATTTATCACACTGTACTGGTGATTTTATGAGTTTTACAAGCCAGACGTACCACCTGTTTCATTTCACGTGCTGAATACTATCATTTAGCGAAAAAAGTTTTTTTTTTAAATGAATCATCTGGGATTTGAACCCTGGACCCTCACATATCAAGTGAGAGACATACCCCTACTCGTATCCACTTGATTAAATCGTAAATCGTATGCAAACATCACATGATTATTAGTTTTAAAATATTAATATATTAGTTAAAATTTCTAAATTTTAAAAAAACTCATACTCATTTGGTATATTGAAATTTAATATTTTTACTTCAAAAATCTAAATTATCAAATTTCCAAACAGGTTTTAGAATTTTAATGTTATAGATTTTTGCCTGAAATATTCAAAATTGAAATTTCTGAAAATGATTTTTGTATTCTAAACTGTTGAGGTTTTTAATCTGTCGTTCAGAAAGTTTATGCTTAACTATCCAAACTTCTGAAACATATTTTGATTATTTGAAATTGGGTGTTAAGTTTTTTTCTTTAAATATCCAAAATATCAAATTCCAAACCTGATTGAATTTTGAACCTATTTCAAAAAATCTTTTTGTGAAGCAAACGAGTTTTTAAATTGTTAGAATAATGAAATGATATTCAAATTGAAATTGGGTTTGGAAATTTGATATTTTGGATATTTAAAAGTAAATTATTTAAAACTTAAAAGTGTTTTGGCTATTTGAAATTTGAATGTTTGAATAAATAGAACCAAATTTAAAAAAAAAAACCAAAAGGTTTTGAAAGTTGAAATTTAGAAGCTTGAGTAATTTTTAAAAAATGTTACTTAACTTAAGATTTATAAGCGTTAACTTTCTGAACAAAAGGTAGATTAAAAATTTAAAAGTTTAGATTTAGATAATTTAGATTTTTGAACTAAAATATTAAACTTCAACATATCAAATCAGTTTTAGTTTTTAAATTTTAACTATTATATTAACATTCTAAAATTCTAAATTATTTTGGAAATTTGAATTCTAAGTGTTACACGAACCATGTGACATAATGTATGCATACCATTTACGATTTAATCAAGTTGCTCCGTTGTGTAGGGGTATGTCTCTTAGTTGAAATGTGATGGGTTCCGGCTTCAAATCATTTTAGAAATTTGAATTATTAAGTATTACACGGACCTCACATACATGTATATATTCACGGTTGATATTGTCAAAATTTTATACAAAATACATGGTGTCTAATTAAGCCTTCACTTAACAGTTCTTATCGATTTAATAAGAATAAAAAGTTCACCATCAACTTGTATTATACGTTACAACACTCCACATGCCTCCGTGCTAAAAATAGAGCCAAGCGACAATTTTAATACAATAAATACTACTAAAACAAACGGGATGTTTTGATATGAATTTTCATTGCAGAAGCTCAATATCTTCTTGAGTAACGCCCGGAAACGAAAGTGTTATACACACAAACGGAATGTATAAATTCACGACCTTGAACTTTGATCATTTTACCTCAAAATCAATAGGGGTCTTCCTTTGGCCACAGACAGATGGACGAACGGACAGACAGACCCAAATTAATATCCCCAACTTTCGGCGAAAGCGATGCTATTCTGAAAATGTTATCTCAAAATGTAATGCCACATATTATCAAACTTTTTTTTCTTTCGTAATTTATATGTTGTCCTTTTCGCTGCTTTAAAAGCACTAGAAGCATTAAAGAAGCTATTAAATTTGTAGCAATTTTACAATTATCTTCGTTTTGATAATTCTTTAGATTGATAATGTATGAAACAAAATTAATAATTTTGACTCTCTGTACGCCCCTTTTACTCTTTCACTCGAAGAAGGTAAATATTATATTTATGAGGGGTTATTACAAAGTTCGTGGACTGAGGATATAAAATTAGTACTTTGTAGTATGTGCTCTCAAAATTTCTTCGGAACATATTAAAAACAACAAAGAATAAAGAAATATTAAAAACTTTAGCTCGATACGTTCATTATTTGCCAAATTATTATAAAATAAAAACATTATATTATCACCCGGTGCTGTCACCATTTAGTTTCATGACGTCCGACAACGTCATTTTTTTTATCAATGTCTGATTCTTCTACCCCATACAATTATTTTGATGAAATTGCCTCGAGCTGAGTACGGACTTAAAACCGCCTTGGTTATATGTCTTTACAATGTCATGAACAACGACTTTCAATGAATATAATATTTCAAATGGATTGATACATTGGGAGAGATCCTCGCTTGATTTTTCTAGCATATTTTGCGTTTGGGAGTTCGTTATCTACAATACATGATCAACGTCATTTTTGACGTGATTGATTCTTCACATTTAGACTACAAATAGACTTTAACTGTGCATGCCTTTTTTCTGAATCTATTTTACATAAAAGACAAGTTCTCTGGATGCATATTATTTTCTGTAGCCATTTTAAACATTTCTTAGGTCTATACCAGTTTTTTCAGGGGCAACATTTCATAGAATGTTGGAAAGGGAGACCCCTCCCCCTTTTGACGTCCTTTTCAAAGCCTTATTTGTTTGGACACTCTTTGCAAATTTACGATAAAATTTCATAGAACTTCCAGAATGAAGTAAAATTTTCATATTTTATGAAACAAATATGTCCCGACACATTCATGAATTAACGGGATTTTGAATATCGAATGATCATATCAAAAGAGTTTTTCTCATTTACACTTAGGTTTCAAAAACGTGTTCGAGGTTGCGCAGCCTGGACATACCATTGCTTACAAAAACATCACTAATTTATATAAAAAAATAGAATTAATGATTTATTGTTTATTCTCTAGGTAAAAAAGATGATCTAGCTATATATTTTAAAATTCATTTATGTGCCAAAAGCGGTTTTAATTCTATGGTGCTAGCCCACGAACTTTTTGATAACCCCTTGTACGGGGTCATTATGTCCGTTTAAGGTTTCATCAAAGGTCAACATGTCCGAAAAATTATTTTTAAAATAGCTCCAAATCAATTTGAGGTATAATTTTTTTTTTTACAGTGTATAAATATATCATAGATTAACAGTTAGAACGTATCATTTGAAAACAAATCGTATTTTAAAAAAATATTTTTTTAAGAAAAATTTATCAAAAAGTTTGCATATATATATTTTTTTAAAAATTCACCTGTTTAATGCTGTACTTTTAGTGAAATTCATCACTGTAAAAAATATATGTTTATCAATGAAGTGCAAGTTGGACGTGAATGGTCTTTGAAATGCTGTTATTGAAAGCAAGAAATGTACAAGTAGAGCTTTTTAAAAAAGCTTCCCGTCTTTAGCAACAATCTTAAACAGTAAACTGATCTACACCCATCAGGCCGTATAATTATTTTGAATTTTGCATTTCTACATCAGCTTTTTACTGGCATTAGCTCTACCACGGTTGTCGCTCGGTCATCTCCGTAAACATTGACTGGCCGAGAACTTTCGGCAACCTCGGCTGATTCCATTTCAAACAAGAAAGGGGAAAAGAATAATAACAAATTGTAAAGCCTGCATGCTATAAAAATCAAATTTTATTTATAATGAAATTAAAGAGACCTTTTTATTTATTGCTTTAAAAAAAATACCATGTTTTTAAGAATTAACAACTGTTAATTTTGCTGTTCGTTTTGTCATTTTTTTAAGATTGGAAATCTTGCAAAATTGTTAAGTCGTACGAAAATTAGATCATCAGAAAGTTATCTCCCTTGCCTTGAACAGCATTTCAACCAATGATATAATTTAAAATTTTCTCATCATGCAATTTCTACCAATCACAAAAGAGAGGAAGTGCATAGTCCGAAGACTGTAAAAAACTTCAACTATACAATACCGTCTTCCAAGGAAGACGGTAATAAACACATGACCCTATAAAATCCGCCATTTGCATTGTACTTTCGGTTTCAAGTCTTTACATTTTGACAAAATAAGCAGGGAAAACATCTTTCCAGAGGCCATCGAAGTCCTTCTTGACCTTCATTGATAAACATATTTTTTTTTTTACAATCATGAATTTCACTAAACGTTGGACGTACATAGGTGTATTTTGTAAAAGTATATGCATTTTTTTAAAAAAGAATTTTTCTCGATAAATATTTTTTTTTAAGTATTTGTTATCAAGTGATACTTTCTTTCTGTTAATCAATGATATATTTAAACACTGTAAAAAATTAACTTTATACCTCAAATTGATTTGGAGCCACATAGTTTTGGAGCTGTTGTTAAAATAAATTTTTGAGCATGTTGACAGAAGGTGAAACCTTAAAATACGGCAACCAAAATCGATCAAATTCGAAGATGACCAATCTTTGATTTCAAATTAATCTGTGGAATTTTCAATGTTGTTAATTCACTCTTCCATGAACTATACAGCCGAGATTGTCATTGCATTTTGATTATAAACTCGAGTTCAGAACTTGACTTTTATTTTAAAAGGGGAAGAGCATTTATTAAAATAATTGCTGAATTTTTGCTTAATTAATACCCATACATTCATCCTGGATTAATGTTTTTATCACATAGGCCTAACTAGAACCGGGGTATTCCATACGAAGCTGTAAACAAAGGGAAAAACTCGTTTATGTCAAGCCCTTGGTCTCTTATTGAGATGCTATTTGTTGCATGAATATTACATAAATTCTTTGATTTTCTTGTTAGAAGTTACTTGAATACACGGCTGGATGTAGTACTTTAAATAAAGTTTAACCTGCAATTTTTAACTATATATGGCAGCAAATGGGGCGGATTAAAATCCTTTGATCGTTGCCATCTCTGACACTGTTTAGGTCTGAAATGCATGTACGCGTTCTGTTTACTGTACATTTTTGCATACCTCATTGCATTTTTTTTTTGCTATATGCGTTTGTTTCTAACAGACATTTCCAGAGTTCGCGAACTCGAGTTCGTACTCGTACATGGATATAAGGATACTCAGGGGATGCGTATCAAAAGACAATTTTAATGTTGAATATATTATCTAATTAAGGCTCAAAGGTAAATATATATTACCCCTATCTAATTTAATGAAGGTGAGACATTTAAAGTGTTTAAAACGTTTACACTATATATTACAATTTGACAAACGAAACGTCTAAAACTTTTCAACCTTTCATACGACCCCTCTTTGTTATCAGCAGGCAAAGTCCGAGCTTGCTATACTGGAAATGTCTAGTATTACGTAATGTGTTTAGTCAATTATACTGTGTGTTGACATATTTTGTTTGCTTTGTCATTTATAATTATTCATTTATAAATGATCATTCAAATTCTAACCCTGCGTTTTCATTTGTGTCAAACAGAGCACCGCCATATCAGGTATCCATAATTTTGACATAACTAGTATTCCATACAAAACTGTAAACAAAGGAAGATAACTCGTTTGTGAACTTCATGCTCGTACTTAGTACTATATTCTCACCTTATTTTAAACTGAACAGTCGAAATACAGCATTTCCTGGAAGTTTTTTTTATTTTACAAACGAGTAACTTGATAAGTCTGGGATACTGACATCAGTTCATTGTGAGTACACATAACTTAGATACCTAATGTATAGTTTTTATCCTTACACAGATATATATTTGTTATTTAATTAGAATTTGCATAGTATGTGTTTATATTTAAAATTTGTTTGAGATTTACTTAATCCTGATTAATGATAAAGTTTGAAGAATTACCGTGGGTAGAGTTGTTTTACTCTGAAACTTTCGGGACATTTTTGAAAACCTTTTGGATTATTCAACCCAATATTTAGATCCAGAGGACCAAAGAACGTGAAAAAAAATCTCAATATCTACAAAATCAAATGAAAACAGTTTTTACAATGGTTTGTACAGGTTATATTAAATGTAACTTTTAAAAACCTCAGCTATATACTAGGGAGGAAAGAGAATTATAATTTACGTTCTATTTCCACTATTGAAGAGTTATAGTTCTTAGTGCGTTCTTTTGTGAAAAAGTCGGAGAATGTACAAATCTCGCGGGATTTCTGGGACAAACGTAACATAAACATGTAAACATGTTGAATGTCGATGAACAAATCCTAACAAAATGTTTATGAAATATTTTATTGTTGTTGACTTTATATTCATCAAGAATAAGATGGCAACGATATCAATTTACATCTATTGGTGATCGTATGTATCTATTTATCGCAATGGTACATTTAAAGACAATACACATACCTCGGAAATGTCGAATTTTTATTAATGGACGATAAAGTTAGGGTTTTCGCTCTCTTCCATATGTCTTTTAGTTCTTCTATTCTTTAGTTAGAATGACAAATACACTTAACATTTAAAATTTGATTGAGACTGGCATGTTTTGTATTATCCGCAACGCCAATGGAAATACATTTTAAAAAGGTGTTTAATACGCATGCGATATAAATAAAGTCACTTCCGCGGAAGTTCTTGGTGTAAACATGTTCATGGTGTAATGCCTCTGTCATATGGAAAAATGTTATTGTGTTTGTGAATAAAAAGAAATCTTAACTGATTCGTATTTTTTTTTTAAATTGCCCACTCATAGTCTCTTTCTGGATTTGTATTAATCTGTATAGTAGTATAATAAGGCGCTCTGTG
>PRKT01000063.1:1376748-1469395 GCA_003671525.1 Saccostrea glomerata | reverse complement strand
ATGCTAAGTGCCTGGCTAATTCGTATAGCTCTCTAGAAAGGGGGGGGGGGCTAACAGACCCTTTATAAAATCGTTTATTATCTAAAAAAAATTGCAAACCGTTTCCTTCTTTTAAAATTTTTAAATGCAGCGTGTAAGTTGATCACTATTTTGTATCTGACTAATGCGTAGTCCGCGGAAGTTATGCTAGTTTAGAAGAGTTCCGATTTTGAAACTTTTTAAAATGGGGAATGGGGAACTATGACCAAACAGTTTTAAAACTTTAGATGGATATCCACTGGATTCCTCTCTCTTGCTATCTCTAGTTGTTTCCCGCATGATCCAGTCCACTTCCACTAGAAACATCATTGTTGACTTTAAATGCAGCGTGTAAGTTGATCACTATTTTGTATCTGACTAATGCGTAGTCCGCGGAAGTTATGCTAGTTTAGAAGAGTTCCGATTTTGAAACTTTTTAAAATGGGGAATGGGGAACTATGACCAAACAGTTTTAAAACTTTAGATGGATATCCACTGGATTCCTCTCTCTTGCTATCTCTAGTTGTTTCCCGCATGATCCAGTCCACTTCCACTAGAAACATCATTGTTGACGACAAACAGCGTAGTCTAACCCATGTCTGCACCTCAAACGCTTCTGATTTAGCTTTTTATAGACAATAAAAAGATTTTGTTTACTATTAAAACGTTGAATATGAAATTGAACTTTTCAAAATGTTTCTTAAAAGAATTTCAATCTACAAAGAATCAAAATGTGAATATATGAAATGGCAGGGGGTATAAGTGGAGTAATATGTGTGTGCATGCATGTTTCGATTGATAAAACCAGAAGACTTCCGTTAAAATGTGTGACACCTCAGCATTTTATGCATAATAGATTCTTAAACAAAATACTGTTGTAACACCTATACTCAAGTAATATTTCAGACCCTACTCACCTTGTTCTTTGGAATGCATTTTTTCGGTTATAGAAATTATATAGATCAAGATAATAAAAAAAAAACATAGAAATAAAAAATGAACATAGTTATTTTAGTTATTTCTTGTTTCTTTCTGACAGACTAGGTGTTGCTGAATCCAATCCGACAAAATGTCTCAGTCGAGGATTAACAGCATTAATGGGCCAAAAGCCTCAGTGACTTTTATCGGGATTCCGTACTCCAATATCGACAGAACAGGTTAGATTTGTTTTATAAGAAATATCCTTATTGAAATTTTTCTAAATCTTTTTAGCTCACCTGAGCCGAAGTCTCATCTGAGCTTTTCTGATCAAAATTTGTCCATTGTCTGTCGTCGTTGTTGTCGTCGTAAACTTTTCACATTTTCATCTTCTTGTCGTCAAGAACCACTGGGCCAATTTCAACCAAACTTGCTACAAAGTATCCTTGGATAAAGGGGATTCAAGTTTGTTCAAATGAAGGGCTACTCCCTTTTCCAAGGGGAGATAATTACGAATAAGAGAAAAATTAATGGCATTTTTAAAAAATCTTCTTCTTAAGAACCACTGGGCCAGGAAAGATGAAACTAATGTGGAATCATTCTCAGGTAGTGTAGATTCGAATTTGTTCAAATCATGACCCCCGGGGGTAGGGTGAGGCCAAAATGGCTGATCAAAGTTTTACATAGGAATATACCGGAAAAATCTTTAAAAATCTTCTCAAGAATCATTGAGACAGAAAAGATGCAACTCATGTGAAATTATCTTCAGGTAGTGTAGATTCAAATTTGTTCAAATCATGACCCCCAGGGCTACAAAATGTAAGGTAGGGCCTAAATGGCCAACCAAAGTTTTACATAGGAATATAGGAAAAATCTTTAAAAAATCTTCTTCTCAAGAACCACTGGGCCAGGAAAGATGAAACTCATGTGGAATCATCCTCATGTAGTGTATATTCAAGTTTGTTCAAATCATGACCCCCGGGGGTAGGATGGGACCAAAATGGCCAACCAAAGTTTTACAAACGAATATATAGGGAAACCTTTTAAAATCTTCTTTTCAAGTACTTCAAAGCCATGGTTGGAATCATCCTCAAGTAGTGTAGATTCTAGTTTGTTTAAATCATGATCCCCTGGGTGGTAAAAATTCAAGCCCCCCCCCCACCTCAGTAAACTTTCAGTTCTGATCAGATATGTGCTTTTTCCTAGCCGATGTGCTCAGATGAGCGCTCTGGCCCCTGGGCCTCTTGTTATAATAAATTAAATCTTTTTAATAATTATGTTCACATTATAACATCAGAGCATACGCGTATACAAGAATTATTAAATAGCATCCCATTACTTGTGCTTTATTATCTTAATAGAATATCCTTAAGAAATACAGAAGTTATCAAGCATTACAATAACTTTTCTAAAACGAAGCATTTTCATTAAATGAGATTTTAACATAAATTTAATTAATCTAAAATGCAATACAAATGAAATCAGCTGAACTGTAATTTTGCAAAGCGTTTTCAATTTCAATAGGACACTGGGCTGTCTGGAGTATTTCCAAAATGTTTGAGGCTGCACGCGCGTTCGCACTTCATGGTGGGTTCCTGGACTACAGACAAATCGTTGGCGAGGACAATGCAATATCCATTATCAAGCAACAGTTGAATTTAGATCCTGAGGTACAAAGTGCGACATTAACATCAGCGATGAAATTAAACTTTGAACTAGAACTTATACAGTTGAAACAAACTTCCTACACATTTGTTACTAAGTTAAAAAATGGGACCACAGGGAAAATTCTTGGAGAAAATTTTATGAAAATAGTAAGAATAAATCGGACAACGCGACGGTCGGCTTCATTTCCTGAATGGTTCTACAAAAAGTATGCAGCTTTCATGAATACCCCTGGACATCCAAGTACTGAAAAGGAAGAGTTGCCAGAAATTCCAAAGAATGCTTATAAATATGACGTCATTCCAGGGCACAGCGACGAGGATTCTAATTGTCACCTGAATCAATCCTCATATATTCGATTTTGCATGGACGCAGCAACGAGTGCCTCGTTGAATGGGTATTATGAACATTACACAAGAGATATGTGTTTATACCCCTCCATACAATGGACTATTAGTTATGTGGGGGAGAGTATTGCTGGTGATCAGTTGACAATATTTACGTGGCAAAAAGAACATAATCCCGACAACATACAATTTGCTATCGAACGAAATGGCAATCTAATTTTCTATGCATCAACAATATTTGGTAAAATCGCAAAAGAGAAAATACGTTTGCATAAATTGTGATAAGATATTTTATTTCATGTATTGATACATTATAGAATAAAACAATCACTTAAATTTAAAAATATATGCAGATAGAACTGCATTACATTTACCCAGTTCTTGCTATTTTTTTTTTTGGCAAAAGGATTCAAATGGCAAAAATTCTTCCATCGAAATATATGGAGCGCGCTAATTATCTTCTTACTTACTCAGCTAAACAAAATATATTTACGCTTTATCCAGTTATTCTAAGCGATAATTTGGAAAAGAAACCAATTAAAATAATGATAAATATCTTTTTTCAATAAAAAGATCATATCTTTTTTCAATAGATAGAAAATGACATTAAGAAATGCACATCTTGTGATTACACTATTGACGTGATGAAAATTATTCTGTTACAAACATTTTGATTCATAACACAAAAATAGTGTATTGAGGGAAATAGAACGGATCAACTGGAGTATACGGACAAATAGTTCCCATGAGCTGAGCGTAGAATGAAACAGTTATTCGGTTGAAACATGTTAACATTTATTTGTCTACCATTTACTGGTCGACAGTTGACAGAACAAATCCCAACCCCCTTGAATTCGTAGAATTTTTAAATGTATACATGTATATTGAAGCAAATTAAAAAATGCGATATATATATAAAGATTTAATTGCTTATTCATTATGTGTACACAAGATTCTTATTATATGGAACATTTATCATACTGTACTGGTGATTTTATGAGTTTTTACAAGCCAGACGTCACACCTTTTTCATTTCACGTGCTGAATACTATCATTTAGTAAAAAAAAAGAGTATTTAAAAAAAAAAAATAGATCATCCGGTATTTGAACCCTTGACCTCTCACATATCAAGTGAGAGACATACCCCTACTCGTATCCACTTGATTTAATCGTAAATCGTATGCAAACATCACATGATTATGAGTTTTAAAATATTGAAATATTAGTTAAAATTTCTAAATTTCAAAAACTCATACTCATTTGGTATATTGAAATTTAATATTTTACTTCAAAAATCTAAATTATCAAATTTCCAAACAGGTTTTATAATTTTAATGTTTTAAATTTTTGCGTGAAATATTCAAAATTGAAATTTCTAAAAACGATTTTTGTATTCTTAACTGTTGAGTTTTTTAATCTGTCGTTTGTTCAGAAAGTTTACGCTTAACTGTCCAAACTACTGAAACATATTTTGATTATTAAAAATTTACTTTAATCTTCTTAATTTTAACTTTCAAACGTTTTAAATTTTTAGGAAAGAAATTTGATTCAAACACTTAACTTTTAATATTCTAAACCACTTTTAACCTTTTGGGTGTTAAGTCTTTTTCTTTAAATATCCAAAATATCAAATTCCAAACCTGATTGAATTTTGAAACTATTTTCAAAAATTACTTGGTGAAGCAAACGAGTTTTTAGATAGTTAGAATAATGAACTGATATTCAGATTGAAATTGGGTTTGGAAATTTGATATTTTGGATATTTAAATTAATATTTTTAAAACTCAAAAGTGTTTTGGTTATTTGAAATTTGAATGTTTGAATTAAAAAAACCCGCAATTAAAAAAAAAACCTAAAACGTTTTGAAAGTTGAATCATAGAAGCTTGAGTAATTTTTAAAAAAAATTAAAAGACGAAAATGTTACTAACCTGAGATTAAAAAGCGTTAACTTTCTGAACAAACGGTAGATTAAAAATTTAAAAGTTTAGACTTAGATAATTTAGATTTTTGAACTAAAATATTAAATTTCAACATATCAAATCAGTTTTAGTTTTTAAATTTCAAAAATTTGAACTATTATATTAACATTCTAAAATTCTAAATTATTTTGGAAATTTGAATTCTAAGTGTTACAAGAACCATGTGACATAATGTATGCATACCATTTACGATTTAATCAAGTTGCTCCGTTATGTAGGGGTATGTCTCTTAGTTGAAATGTGAGGGGTTCCGGCTTCAAATCATTTTAGAAATTTGAATTATTAAGTATTACACGGACCTCACATACATGTATATATTCATGGTTGATATTTTCAAAATTTTACACAAAATACATGGTGTCTAATTACGCCTTTACTAAACAGTTCTAAAGGCCGGTTTACACTATGCATCTTGACACATGCATCTTGGATGCATGTGTCAAGATTCACAGTGTAATAGCCCCTTGTTTCAAATTAAATGGGTGTTGCATCTTGAACGATGGAATAGAACTTGTTCTATTCCGTGCTTCAAGATGCATGGAACTGACCAATGAAAAGAAAGGTCAGAGTTGATATTGAATCATGAGCCTTATTTTTTTCATATAGTTTCAAAAATAGCTTCCCAAGATACACAGAAACAGAAAATACTGATTAAAACTACAATTAGAAAAACTTATTTGATTATTGTAATATAGAGGAGTTTTTGTTTTGGAATAAATATAAATTATATCTTCCAAGAATTATCATAAAAAGGAAATAAAGAATGATTTGTTCGGCTAAAATAAATCTGGAAATGAAATTTGAAAGTATTGTTATTTAGAAGATGCATGTGGCAAAATTGAAGCATGAGTTTAGATGCATGTGTCAAGATGCATAGTGTAAACCGGCCTTTATAGATGTAACAATAATAGATATGGGTTACCCCATATCCAAAGATATTCGACTTTTAGATTTAATATGTTTAACAGTGTTTATAATGACGTTAATAAAAAAAACTGCACTGTCTAATTATGGAACTGTTGTAAATTTCGTGAGTCCATAGCATTACGGTCACCCAGTCTCCTAACAAACAGTACACATAGGCCTACATGTACCTGTGTCCGCAAGACCAACATATTAGCCTTGGTCTACACACGTGCGATGGAGCTGTCAAACGCATCCAGCGAGCTCGGAGAAACACGTTTTGTTTTGCCGAGAAGTTACGATGGCAGACAAAACTTTTCTTTTCTTAATTAGATCATATGAATACGAATTCTGATTAATAAAAATTATACAATCCCTGTTGAACTATATATAGTTTGTTCTAACATTTGCATCTGCAACAACTTGTGTTTAAAATGGCCGGGTTAGGAAAATCAGGACCGGGTCGGAAAATTCTAAACTGAAAACCTTTTTTGTTTTGAAAATTACTGAAATATACTAATGTATTCGTCGCAGAAATTACTTACATTATTCAAGTTCTATATAAAATGGTATGCTGAACTTCAACACGAACCCGAATCTCCAACCCAGTTCTCGTTTTGCCACACATACCCTACAGTTTACAAAGTGTACACACGAGCAGAATCCGGCCAGGGATTGAAAATTCCGTCATTTAATAATACACACACACAGAATGATTAATTTTTTCTTTAAGAAGAAATTGTATGATAATTAACGGACTATAAACATGTACTTAATACAATTGTTGATATAGTATTATCAATTCATCGGTGAAAAGATATGAATCGAAGAATGACCTAAATATTCTCTGTTATCAAACATGTAAAAAAAAAAAGGCTGAGGAGGGAGCGAGCGTAGGAATATTGATATTTTTTATTTGCATTTCGGGGGGAAAGTGACTTTCTAATAATATTTTGACGTTATTTTTGATTTCTTTAACGTATGACATACACAACTTTACTCTTATCATGAACAATAATGTTGTATCTACTTATCATGATGGAACTATTTTGGTCGGACCAATTTGTGTGAGCTGCCGCTGAATACAGTAATATATCTTGCATAAATAGTATGCACTGATCGAATATATTAAAAAGAATACCGACAACCTGTATTACGTAATAACTCTCCACATGCCTCACTGCTTAAAATAGAGCCAAGCGACAATTTTAATACAATAAATACTACTAAAACAAACGGGATGGTACACTTTGAGAGGGATGAGAGAGGGCCTAGGGAGTTTTGATATGAATTTTCATTGCAGAAGCTCAATATCTTCTTGAGTAACGCCCGGAAACGAAAGTGTTATACACACAAATAATTCACGACCTTGAACTTTGATCATTTTACCTCACAATTAATAGGGGTCTTCCTTTGGCCACAGACAGATGGACGAATGGACAGACAGACCCAAATTAATATCCCCAACTTTCGGTGAAAGCGGGGGACAAACTGCGAAAGATGGGTTGAACCATACGAAATTGTGTAGTTAACCGTCAACTTGTCGTCAAATGATAATGCGAAAACAGTTGACCACTGGGAGTTGAATTCTATTCTGTCATGCAACATATTATTAATTTTTTTTTCTTTCGTGATTTATATTTTGTACTTTTTGCTGCTTTAAAAGCACTAGAAGCATTAAAGAAGCTATTAAATTTGTCGCAATTTCACAATTATCATGTTTTTGATAATTCTTTAGATTGATAATGTATGAAACAAAATTAATAATTTTGACTCTATGTATGCCCCCTTTACTCTTTAACTCGAAGAAGGTAAATATTATATTTACATGGTCATTATGTCTGTTTAATGTTTCATTTAAGGTAAACATGTCCAAAAATTTATTTTTGAATAGCTCCAAAACAATTTGAGGTATAAAGTTTAAACTTTTACAGTGTATAAATATATCATTGACTAAGAGATATAACGTATCATTTGAAAACAAATATTTAAAACAAATTGTTTTTAAAGAAAAAATTATCAAAAAGTTTGCAATTTTTTTTTCAATGCACCTGTTTAATTAATGCTGTATTTTTTAGTGAAAATCATCATTGTAGAAATAATATATGTTAATCAATGAAGTGCAAGTTGGACGTGAATGGTCTCTTAAAGGCTGTTATTGAAAGCAAGAAATATATAAACATAAGACCCCTATTAAATCCGCCATTTGCATTTTACTTTCGGTTTCAATAAAATAAACAGGGAAAACAATATTCCAGAGACTATCAAAGTCCTATTTGCCCTTCATTGATATACATATTTTGTTTCTGCAATCATGAATTTTACTAAAAGTTTGACGTACTAAGGTGTATTTTGTATCTGCATTTTTTAAAAAGAATTTTTCTCGATAAATATTATTTTTCAAGTATTTGCTATCAAGTGATACTTTCTATCTGTTAATCAATGATACATTTATGGACTGTAAAAGTTTTAACTTTATAAACCACATAGTTTTGGAGCTATTGTAAAAATAATTTTTTTGAGCAAAGCATGATAACAGTTGGCATAACCTTAAAATACGGCAACTAAAATCGATCAAAATTGAAGATGACCAATCTTTGATTTCAAATTAATCTCTAGTATTTTTAATGTTATTAATTCACTCCTCCATAAACTATACAGTCGAGACTGTCATTGCATTTTGACTATATACTCGAGATCAGAACTCGAATTTTATTTAAAAAGAGGAAGAGCATTTATTAAAATAATTGCTGAATTTTTGCTTAATTAATACCCAAACATTCATCCTGGATTAATGTTTTAATAAAAACTTAGGCCTAACTAGTATTCCATACGAAGCTGTACACAAAAGAAATAACTCTTTTATGTCAAAGCCCTTGGTCTCTTATTGAGATGCTATTTGTTACATGAATATTACATAGATTCTTTGATTTCCTTTTAGAAGTTACTTAAATTCTCGGCTGGATGTAGTACTTTTCCATTTTGAAAATAAAAGTTTTACATGCAAATTTAACTATATGGCGACAGATGGGGCGGATTAAAATCTATTGATCTGCGGTGGATGTTGCCCCATCTTTGGATCAACTGGACACTGTTCAGATCTGAAATACGCATTCTGTTTACTGTACATTTTTTCGTACCTCATTGCATGCATAATATCATTTTTTTTTTATTTGCTATATGCGTTTGTTCCTACTGCGTTATGTGTTAAATCGTATTGGTATATTTTCAATTATACTATGTGTTGACATATTTTGTTTGCTTTGTCATTTATTTATTAATAAATGACCATTCAAATTCCAACCCTGCTATGCGTTCTCATTTGTGTGAAACAGAGCTTCGCCATGATCAGGTATCCATAATTTTGACAAAACTAGTATTCCATACGAAACTGTAAACAAAGGAAGATAACTCGTTTGTGAACTTGAAGCTTGTACTTAGTACTACATTATCACCTTATTAAAGACTGAACAGTGAAAATACAGTATTTTCTTATTTTACCGTCAAGTAACTTGATAGCTCTGGAATACTGACATCAGTTCATTGTGAGTACACATAACTGCATAGTTAAGCGTAAGATAATCACTTTGTCAATCATGCTATATGTCGGTGATTTGGTAGAGATTCAAGCGAGATCAGTAGATACTCAAAATTTGGTTCTGGTGTCTCCACGGAGGTTTTACAGAAGGAAGGACCACAAATACATTTTAAAGAAGTATTAAACTGCTTACATGTAAGAATATCCGCTCCTCAGTCAGGGAGATCGATAACTATTTTATTTATTATTTAACGCATAAAGCCTCACAATAAAGCTTGTAGGAATCTTTCGATGCAGGAAATTTTTATTTCCTGCATCTTAATGTGAATCAAGGTTAAAAATTCTTTGAAGTCTTGGAAATGGTCTTCTAAATAGGTTGATATTTGTTGCTCCAAAGTCATTTAAAGAAATTCAATTTCTCTTATCTAGCGTAAGACACAAATGTCTACATATTATTTTTAAACATGTATGAAAGTGATTTATGATGTTTTTCAATGATATGAACCGCTTTTTATATCATGTATACATAAAATAATTGAAGTAAATAGATGAAGCTTTATACAGTACTGTATATAAGATAAAAAAATCAACTGTCTTCAAATACTTAGATACCTAATGTATAGTTTTCATCCTTACACATATATATATTTGTTATTCAATTAGAATTTGCATAGTATGTGTTTATATATTGTTATGGGTCAGAATAACCCTAAATGCCAGCAAAGATCAATCACACAGTTTAAACTTAACAATAATTTATTTACAGTAATATACAAATCATTAAGTACAAACTTAGCAAAAATCTAAAAATACATACATCAGAGTGTCCGTTGCTGCACACAATGTCCCAGTGAAAATATGTCCCAGTTGTAACTCAATGGTGCTCATACGACAAAAGTCTCTATGCATCGAATTGACAGGGTATTTATACAGTATTATAAATCTAGAATATTCTAGAAGTTGTAAGTACATGATATTACTGGAAAGTTCTGGACATACACAAAGTTCAGGAATGTTCTAGAAACAATGACCGAACATATTGACCACTCTGGAATGTTCAAGAAACTTAATGTTACTAATAATAGACATGATGAAACAATACAAATATAACACACCTCACAACACCTCCCCCCTTAAAAAGTTTGAATGTCAATGAAAAACATATGTACATTAATACAAAAATCTAATTTGTTTATGATACTCTGGACAAGGCATCTGCAATAACATTGTCTTTGCCTTTGATATGCTTAATTGTTATGTTGTATTCTTGTAACAACAAACTCCATCTAGTCAGTCTTTGATTCTTGTTTGACAATTTATGCAAAAATGTCAGGGGGTTGTGATCCGTATATACAAGAATTGGATGCAAAGTAACATTCAAATAAACATCAAAATGCTGTAAGGCTAACAACAAAGCAAGGCATTCCTTTTCAATGGTGGAATAGTTTTGCTGACATTTTGTAAGTTTCTTTGAAAAATAAGAAACAACTCTATCTACATTATCACTATGTTCTTGAAACAAAGCTGCCCCGATTCCAACATCACTAGCATCAACAGTAAGCTTAAATTGCTTAGAAAAATCTGGAGTTGACAGAACTGGATTGCTCATAAGGACAGATTTGATTTTATGAAACGATTTTTCACAGTCCTTTGTCCATTCAAAGTTAACCCTCTTTTGTAAAAGATTTGTAAGTGGACTAACTACTGAGGAAAAATTTGGACAAAATTTTCTGTAAAACCCAGCCATGCCCAAAAACCTCATTAACTCTTTCTTGTTTGTAGGAATCGGGAACTTTGCAATAGCTTCCACTTTAGCCATAATGGGTGTAACATAACCTTGACCTACTCTATGACCTAAATACTCTACATAAGCATGACAAAATTCGCTCTTCTCAAGGTTCACAGTTAAGTTTGCTTTAGCTAAAATGTCAAATAAAGCACGCATGATTCGGAGATGTTCGTCCCATGTGTCGCTGTATATGACGACATCATCAATGTAGGCCTCGCATCCCTCGAGGTCTTGAAGGAGGGAGTGAATCATCCTTTGGAATGTAGCCGGTGCGTTTTTCATGCCAAAAGGCATTACTTTATACTGGTAAAGTCCATCTGGTGTAGCAAAAGCAGATATTTCTTTTGCTCTTTCTGTTAACGGTACTTGCCAGTAGCCTTTCAACAGGTCAAATTTACTGACAAATTTGGCGTTTCCAATGCGGTCAATACAGTCATCGATTCTAGGTATTGGAAATGAATCAGTTTTGGTAACAGAATTCACCTTTCTATAGTCTGTACATAATCGGTACGAACCGTCCTGTTTTGGTACAAGAATACATGGTGAGCTCCAATCACTTTTACTAGGTTCAACAATGTCATTGTCCAACATGTACTGCACTTCCCTTCTTAGGTACTGCAATTTTATTGGATTCAGACGGTACGGATGTTGTTTGATAGGCAGAACGTCACTCACTATGACATCATGACAAGCTGCATTAGTTTTCTTTGGAACATCCGAAAAGATTTGATGATACTCATTCATCAAGTTTTTAACTTGTTCTTTTTGGTGAATGTTCAAATGTCCAAGTTTGGCATCCAAATTAGCCAAAACTTCTGAGTTTTTCAAACGAACACTCTGATTACAATCTTTCTCATTCATCTCTACACTCGTATCACTTTCAATACAATTTTGAACAGTCTTAGCATTGGCTAAAGTGGAAACTGGTTTTACAGAATTTCGGTCACACCTTTCAAAATACTCTTTTAACATGTTAATGTGACAAACCCGTTTCTCTTTACGTCGACCTGGTGTCTTAACTACATAGTTTACATCACTGATCTTGCTTTCAATTTCATAAGGGCCATAAAATCTGGCCTGTAAAGGATGACCAGGAATAGGTAAAAATACAAGAACCTTATCACCTGGCTTAAACACCCTATTTCTGGCATCTTTGTCATACCACATTTTCATTTTCATCTGAGAATTCTTCAAATTGTCTTGTGCTAATTTACAAGCATTGTAAAGTTTTTCTTTGAAATCAGACACATAATCTAAAAGATTAAGATCAGTAGTCTCAGTCAGCCACTTTTCCTTCAACAATTTCAAAGGACCTCTAACTGTATGACCGAACACCAATTCAAAAGGACTGAACCCAAGAGACTCCTGGACTGCTTCTCGTGCAGCAAATAGTACAAGATGAACCCCTTCATCCCAGTCTTTTTCATACTGGTAACAATAGGTCTTCAGCATTGTTTTTAGGGTTTGATGAAAACGTTCTAGCGCTCCCTGGGACTCAGGATGATAAGCAGTTGATCTATATTGCCTTATACCCAACTCATGCATGACTTGCTGGAACAACCCCGACATAAAATTTGAGCCTTGATCCGACTGAATTGCCTTGGGTGCTCCTACAAAACTGAAAAACTTGGTTAGGGCCTTAACTATGCTCTTTGCCTTTATATTCCTAAGAGGTATGGCTTCAGGGAATCGAGTGGATGTACACATAATGGTAAGTAAATACTGGTTCCCAGATCTGGTCCTAGGCAAAGGTCCTACACAATCCACCAACACTCGACTAAACGGTTCTTCAAAAGCTGGAATTGGTTGGAGAGGGGCGGATGGTATCTTCTGGTTCGGTTTACCTACCATCTGACAGACATGACACGACTTACAAAACTCAGAAACATCCTTCCTTAGCTTAGGCCAATAAAAATGACTCAAAATCCTATTATAAGTCTTATTGATACCTAAATGACCAGCCATAGGTGTATCGTGAGCTAAACTCATGACATCTCGACGATAAGCAGCTGGGACCACTATCTGGTGAACAACACGCCACACTTCATCTGGGGAAGCGTCAGGTGGTCGCCATTTTCGCATAAGGATGCCATCTTTCATATAGAAGCATTCTCCAACTTTAGTAGCCTCTTCTGGTGGAAGTGCCCTCTTACTAAGTTGAATGATATCTGGGTCTTTATGTTGTTCAGAGAGTAAACGTTCTCGGCTGAGGATGTCCTTGCCTTGGCTAACTAGTGGATGCAACTCATCATCCTCACCACCAAATTTTGGTAACAGTTCTTTCTTCTCTTGCTTCTTGATATTGTGTGGTTCCATGCTTGTTTGAGTGCCATCAAGGTCAGATAAGAAAGTGTCATTCAAATCAATATCAACAGAGGAATTCGTCTCGTCAAAGGCTTGAGTATGGTCTGCCTCCATTTCTCGTCTTCTGGCCATCGCTCTAGTAACAGCACAGGCTGGATAAATGTCATCATCTTCATCATCGCACATGACATCTGGAGTGATTTTCTCACAAACTATAGGATCTGGTACAACTTTTCCACCAGCTAAATCGTTGCCTAGCAACAAAGAAATGCCTGGAACGGGAAGAGTAGGTCGAACACCTACGATAACAGGTCCAGTAACTAAATCTGACTTCAAACTAATTCTATGCAGGGGAACATCAATGACGCCTAGCTCCACACCCTGTAATAAAACTGACCCACCAGTAGAAGTCTGCTCAGACAAAGGAAGCACGCCCTCTAACAATAACGTCTGTGCAGCACCAGTATCTCTCAAAATCTGGACAGGTTTTATTTCGCTAGAGTCACCGAGTGAAACAAATCCCTGAGACATAAAGGGCTTATAATCCTCCATAGAATCAATAGAACTGGACTGTGAACCCTGGACATCAGGAGTGTCAGAACAAATCGAAACTAAGGCTTCTCTATCACCTCTAACTGCCGCGCAAGCATGTGGTTGAGTTTTATCAAAGTCATTTTTTCTCTTAAGTTTAAAGCATTCACTGATCAGATGACCTTTTTTCTTACAATAACTACAAGTAGGAAGCGACCCTATTCCAGAAGATCCTTCAAAACGTCCTGGACCGGACTTAGAACCACCTTGGGATGGAGACTGGGAACTTGTGAAAGACTGAGACCCTGAACCACTCTTTTTATATGTGTCTGAATTTGTAGAATTACTGCTAGTCTGAGATCTTGATACAAAATTCTTTTTATGAGACAGAGCATAAGTATCAGATATGACTGCTGCCTCTTCAAGAGTTTTCACATTCTTATCTTCTAGATGTGTTTTCAAATCTTGAGTAACACATTCCTTAAACTCTTCTACCAGGATGACTTGGCGCAAATTAGCAAAAGTTTTATCAAGTTTCTTAGATCTAAACCAGTGATCAAATAAATCTTCTTTCTCTCGTGAAAATTCAACAAATGTTTGATTATCAAACTTTCTATACTTTCTGAACTTTTGTCTATATGCTTCAGGTACTAATTCATATGCTTTTAATATTGCTGCTTTGACCTTCTCATAGTCTGAACTTTCAGCTACCCCTAGTGCAGAGTATACCTCAGCTGCTTTGCCAACCAGTACACTTTGTAACATTGTTGACCAAACGTGTTGTGGCCATTTAAGATTTTCTGCGACTTTCTCGAATTGGGGAAAATACTTGTCTACAGATTTTTCTTGAAATTTCGGAACTAACCTAATATTTTTTGCTGCATCAAATTCATTCTTGACAAATGAGGGTTCTGAATTCTGCTGTAATCTTAATTTCTCTAACTCAAAGTGCTCTTGTCTTTCTAATTTGTCTAATTCAAATTTCCGTTCACGCTCTCGTTCTTCTCTTTCTCTTTCTCGTTCTTCCCTTTCTCTTTCTCGATCTTCTCTTTCTAATTTTTCTCTTTCTAATCGCATTTTCTCTAACTCTAATTGAAACTGATAGTCTGCCATTTTATAAGAGCCTAACTCTGATCTAACTGTATATTCTGGAAGTTCGTATTTTTCAAAGATGTTTTCATCTACAAGTTTGTTTGCAACCTTAATTCTAATGTCTTGCTTTCTCTGTGAGGATTTAACTTCTAACCCAAAATGCATACCTAATGCGATCAAGTCATCCTTTTTTAACGAATCAAAAACCTGAACACTTGGTGAACTTAGAAAGTCTGTGACCGAAAACACCATGTTGATTTCTGCTGGCTTATAATCAAATTTAACGGTTCAATAAACAAAATTTTGACAATAAACTGCAAAAGTGAAAAAATTCTTTATCCCGGACGAGCCCCCAATTCTGTTATGGGTCAGAATAACCCTAAATGCCAGCAAAGATCAATCACACAGTTTAAACTTAACAATAATTTATTTACAGTAATATACAAATCATTAAGTACAAACTTAGCAAAAATCTAAAAATACATACATCAGAGTGTCCGTTGCTGCACACAATGTCCCAGTGAAATTATATCCCAGTAATACGTACCTCAATGATGCTTGTAAGACAATCGTATCTATGCATCGAATTGACAGGATATTTATACAGTATCATAAATCTAGAATATTCTAGAAGTTGTAAGTACATGATATTACTGGAAAGTTCTGGACATACACAAAGTTCAAGAATGTTCTAGAAAATTACCTAACATATTGACCACTCTGGAATGTTCAAGAAACTTAATGTTACTAATAATATACATGATGAAATAATACAAATACAACACATCTCACAACAATATAAACTTTGTTTGAGATTTACTTAATCCTGATTAATGATAACGTTTGAAGAATTACATGTACCATGGGTAGAGTTGTTTTACTCTGAAACTTTCGGGACATTTTTGAAAGCCTTTTGGATTGTTCAACCGGCCAATATTTAGATCCAGAGGACCGAAGAACGTGAAAAAAATCTCAATATCTACAAAATCAAATGAAAACAGTTTTTACAATGGTTTGTACAGGTTATATTAAATGTAACTTTTAAAAAACCTCAGCTATATACTAGGGAGGAAAGAGAATTATAATAATTATGATCAAACGGTTTGAAAACTTAAGATGGATATCTGAAAATAAACTCTTATAAACATGATTTCAAAGAATATACAAATCAGATAAATATTTATACTGACCATTTCAGGTAAAATGTCGCATTACAAAATATCATCGGCAACTGGATCATCAGCCTCTGTTTCATTTTTCGGGATTCCTTATGCAGACTTTGACAGGACAGGTATTATTTCTTATATACTAAAGTGATAAAATCAATATACTTCAAAATTTAATCTTGAAAATATACTTATAAGACAAATATCAGAAATTGAAACCATCAGTAATGTTTGATATATTGTCACTTTGCTTTTCTATATATATATATATTTTTTTTACTTAAAACAAATTTATCTACAGGACATTGGGCTATATGGTGTATTTCGAAGATGTTTGAAGCCGCCCGAATAATTGCATTGTATAATGGATTTCTAAATTTCACCAAAATTGATGGACGAGAGGCGGGTATGGTGATCGTCAAACAACAGTTAAAGCTCAGTCCCAAATTACACGAAATGACTTTGAAGTCGAAAACTCAGCTGTTATTTGAAATGGAGCTACTCGAAGTCGGAAAAACGTCAATCTTATATCGCATACAATTTAAAGATGGAACTTCTAATGAAATTCTTGGTGAGAATTTTCTGAAATTCGTCAGAATGAGCAGGAAAACAAGACGGCCCATGGTATTTCCGGATTGGTTCTATGAAATGTACGCAACTTTCATGAAATCCTCAAATCCTCCAGTGTTGTCGAAAGAACCTTTGCCTGAGATTCCTGACAATACATTTAAATACATCGTTATTCCAAACCACAGTGATACGGACAGGAACAACCATGTGAACCAATCATCTTACATTAAATTTTGCATGGATGTCGCCACCAAAGCAGCTTTAAATGGCAATTATATTCACTTTACGGAAGACATGTGTCTGTATCCCTCCCTTCAATGGACAATAAGTTATGTAGGTGAAAGCATGGCTAATGACGAACTTCATATATTTACTTGGCAAAGGGAGTATAAACCAGAGCACATATATTTTTCTATTTTGTTGAAAGGTAGACCAATTTTCCATGCCTCGACAATTTTTGATAAGGAGGCAAAAGAACTCAGAATAGCTTCTAGAATGTAAAATAAAGAGTATATTGAAAATTATAAAAGAATAAGATTCCAAAAGAATACAAATACCACGTTAATCATATAAATAGCGTTTTATTTTCCTTTTTACGTGAAAATTGATTTATGAATTATACAGATTAAGTAATTCGCACTGTCTATGTAAATACATGTACTGTTTACAAATTGATAAACACGTAATAAGAAATCTCTTCATAGCTCGATCTTAATAAATGAGCAATGTGAATTCAAAGTCTCATTTCGTTATACAACCTTGTTATTGATTACCTCCCCTTTCATAGTTCTGCATTTGTTGATGGACAAGAAATGGGTATTCCAGAATACTTATTTGCAAAGTATATCAATTCAAATTTATGTCGTAATACCTGCATTTAAGAAAGGTTGACACTAATACATGCAAATAAATAAAAAATAGCACGTTTTACTGAAGAAAATGCAGCTAAAACAATCCGTCTTTTCCTTAAACTTCAATATGCCAATAAAGGAATTGTCGCGATTAATATAAGTAATATTCTTAATCACAAAAGGGTGCAGTCTTATATTCCACCATAGTACAAGTTAAAGACTACACCTTATATTTCTTGCAAATATACATCGACCATTGCTCCGAAACTTTTCAATTACAAAATAAAACTTTACATGGCCTGGATATCGAGTATCTGAAACATAATCACTCCATCGTGTTCATTTTTTTTTTCGCCATATAACTATAGTCCTGCTGGATACGTTTTTACATGTGACGTAAATATAGTTTAAATAATGAGGACCTTAGATCACTGATTTTAAAAGGTCCTAAATACATGGAACCCAGATCCTTCAACTGGAGTCGGAATTTCCTAAATATTATGGATTCTGTTGAAGATTACGCAAGACGATATGAGCCAGATATGAAAAAGAAGACGTTGACACTTTGTCAGAATGGATTAAATATATCATATCCATGTTAAAATCGCTTATTAAAAGATGAGGGGCAATATGAAAACCATCTATCCTTCTGTATACCACAATCCAGAAGTTAAAAAAAGAATTAGATAGATTACATGATCAGTACGTACTGGTCCCTGCAGACAAAGCAGGTAACAACATTGTCTTCGTTTGAAAGGCTCATTAAATAAATTGTATTTTAGAAGAAATTATATTTAATCATACAAGTGGTAATCCAACTTATACTCATAGTTACCATTCTATGGAAGAAATTCTTTAAAATCATACGTCAGTTTTGAATATTTTCAATATCCCAGAGAACCAAAATGAATTTGAATTGCTCATATATATTGCATTCCGAAACTTCATAAGAATTCTTACAAAGATACATTGTGGGTTCCATTAAATGTTCAACCAAGCCTCTTCCTTTACTCCTCGCTAAGATATTGACAGTAGTGAAGAAAAAACTTCAAGAGTACCTTGCAACAATATATTCAAGAAGTGGTGTGAATCAGATGTAGATACTCAAAAATTCCAAAGAACTTTTGGACAATTTGAAATCACAAGATTTTACCAAAATTAACAGCTGGAAAACTTAAGACTTTTCAACTTTATACACAACCATTCCCCACGAAAAATTAAAGTCCGGGCTTTTTGATATCATTGACAGCTGTTTTTTCTTAAAATAAAAATGGACATTGGTCATTTGCAAAATTATTTTGTTAGAGCACATTCTGATTGCACACACAAATAATCTGAAGCTAGTTGACTTAAAAAAGATGCTGGAGTTTCTGATTGACAATAACTATGTGGTTTTTGGAGACAAGATCTTCTAACAATCTATTAGAATTCCCATAGGTACCAATTGCGGTCCGTTATTAGCAGACCTTTTTTTTGTTTTCATATGAAGCAGGCAGAAATTGTGCAAAATCTTATGCGTGAAAAGTTGAAAAGACTTGCAGTGGCCTTCAACTCGACTTTTAGAGATATCGACGACGAATTGTCAAATAACTGGTAATTTCTATTCATATGTGGATAACGATATATCTTAGTGAGCTTGAGATCAAAGAAACCACAGAGTCTGACACATCTGTTTCTGCATTGTACTTGGATATTTCAATTGAAAAAGATGTTAATGGTAATATTACAACCAAGCTCTATTGTAGACGTTATGATTTTAACTTTTCTATCGTCTACTTCCCTTACTTATGCAGCAATATACATCAATAAACCTGCATACGGAGTTTATATATCTCAGTTGATTCGATACATAAGAGCATGCAATATGTATGAACAATTTCTAAAACGAGGCAAATTATTGACAAACAAGTTGATGAAACAAGAATATCAGCTGTCTAGTTAAAGTCATCATTTCGTAAGTTCTGTGGTCGATACAATGACCTTTTCAGCAAATACAATTTATCATTGAGTTAAATGCTGACTGACGTTTTTCATACTAATTGTTCGTCCATTATTATGCCCCCTTCGAAGAAGGGAGTGCATATTGCTTTGCTGCTGTCGGTCGGTCGGTCTGTCTGTCGGTCCACTTAGTTTCCGTTCATTTTCTTCACAACCGTCGATCATACGGAGATGAAATTTTGTATACATATTTATCAGATATATATCTAGGTCAAATTTTGTTTTGGGTACGATCGCACCATTTTTGACAGAGTTATACTCCTTGGATTTTGAAAAATACAAATTTGGGGGAGGAAGGCATAAGTGTTTTACAAACATCTCTTGTTTATTCACTAAATAACGACGGATTTTTCCGTTATTTCCCGATCATGACAAGGAGCACACGGCGTGTGTGTCCGGTCTGCAGGGGATGCTCACTCCTCCATGGCACCTGTTCCCACCTCTGATGTTTTGGAGGTCCGAGTTTGCTCAGCTCCTATTTTGTACTACTTTATGGACTTTGATATTGAATACTGTTCGTTATCTCCATATCCTTCATTGGCACCATTTGATTGTTTAATTCCAGGAAAATCATTGACCCTAGAGAGCTACATATGATTATTATTGTTAATATCAAAATATTAAACTTAAAAATCACTGATGTCCCTCAAATGGCAGCTTATTTTTTGGTAATTTCAATGAAGGTCAAATTCTATTACTGCAAGGTCCAAGTATAGAGTCTTTAGTATTGGTAGCTAAAGAAAGGTCCTGAAATAAAATTGCACGTTTGAATCATAGAAATGCCGCTTCACCATCCGTTTGAAAGTAAAGACCAAGGTTAAAGTTTTGAAAGAAAGTCCAATGTCCAAAATCAAGGTAAAAGGTAAAGATGTTTGTATTCAAAGAGACTTTGTGAAAAAAGAGTGTACCTTTTATAAAAAAAAAGTTCCATTTAAAATGCACGTGTAAAAGAAGGAAGTCGATTCATAAGTAAAGACCAAGGTTAAAGCATCACAATGTTGGATCATCAAATTCAAAATTAAGAGCAAGGGGCACAAACATGAATTCTGAAATCAAGATCTTTGACACAAAGAAAACATGAAAATATGAAAGCCCTAGTATAAACTAACCAAAAGTGATCGGCTAGGTTAAAGCTTTTCAAATATAGGTCACCCTCCATGGTCAAGGTCAGGAGGTCAGAATGTTGGTTTATAAAGAAAGCTTTTGTCAAAAGGAATACACATGAAAAGTCCCAGCACTCAATGTTCACAGGTTAGGGCAAAGTTAAACCTTTAAGGTTAAAAAATGGTACTCAAATGAATGTTTGGTTTTTTTTTTACAAAGAATAACGAAAGCCGAAGCATTAACCTTTCAAAAGTTAAAATCAAGATTGCTTTTTCCAAAAAAGCTGGTCAAAATCAAAGGCAAAAAGAAGTTCAAAATATTTATAAAGGATATATGTCTTATAACCAAGGAACATAGCGTGTTTAAGTAAATGTTCTACGACGTCTCTTTCTTTACTCCTCACAAAAATATTAACAGGTGTGAAGGAAAAACTTCAAGAGTACTTTTCAACAATATTATTTTTGAGAAAATAAGATACAGTAATGATAAATGGTCCCTTAAAAGTTTTCTTGTGAGTAACATAGTAAAATGTAAACTCCATAGAATATTTGACAGAGGAATAGTCGGATACCCGAATACTCTTTAACATTTCATAGTTTAATAGATTAAACTTTCCACCATGAACTATATGGAGATGACAAACAGCATTCAAGCTCAAATGTCCATTAAACAACACAAAACTGGAGCAGAGCAAACACTGACCTATAAAATATCATAGACGTGATAAGGTAGATACGACGGCGTGTTCGTGCCATTCTAACAATGTAGAATTTTTTTTTTAAATCGTTTGAACGATTTAATAAATTGTTTGTACAATTAAATGAATCGTTTGTACAATTTAATAAGTCGTTTGTACAATTTGTTTGTTAATACGAATTCGTTCATACGATTTATTAAAATAGTTTGTACGATTTTTATAAATCGTTTGAACAATTTAAGAAACCGTTTGTACGATTTAAGAAAACGTTTGTACGATTTAAAAAATTGTTTATACGATTTAATAAATTGTTTGTACGATTTAATAAATTGTACAGACGATTTAATAAATTGTACAAACGATTTAACAAACAAATTGTATAAACGATTTATTAAATTGTACAAATGATTTACTAAATTGTACAAACAATTTACTAAATTGTACAAACAATTTATTAAATCGTACAAACGACTTATTAAATCGTACAAACGACTTATTAAATTGTACAAACGATTTATTAAATCGACAAACGATTTATTAAATTGTACAAACAATTTATTAAATCGTACAAACGTTTTCTTAAAACGTTCAAACGATTAAAAAAAAAAATTCTACATTGTTAAAATGGCACGAATACGCCGTCGTAGGTACATGTATATTCGTATAAGTTTGGCATTCTTTTGAACATAACTTGTTGTTTGAAAAGTTTATTTAAAAGCAAATCATTAAATCATACAAGGACAGTTCATTTACATGGATAAAAATGATAAACACAAAGAGTGTATGAAATATCGAAAAATAGATACTTGTACCGATTTTGGCAGTCAAATTAGACGCCAAAGGACAGCATACATAATTGTCCTCCGCCCATAAAGTCAATGATTTATTCTCAAAGGCGAAACCAGGACCTAACCATTGAAAATCATCCATCAGTTCACATTGTAAGGTATGCTTCCTACAAATCGGGCGTTAACCACTGCCTTTCATTATCAATGCATAATGTGAACAGGGATAACTATTAAACTTAATTATTTTAATGTATGGTGTAGAAAGAAATATAAATTGTTTAATGTAATAGTTTAAAAAAACATTCTTGTATATTTGTTAGCACTTCAAATATTTTTCACTTAATTTTTTTTATTTAAAAAAAGGTTTTAGGTTGATGTATCTTTTTTGTGCTTGGGGATAGTCTTATATCTTCTTTTGAAACAATGTATCTTAACCTTGTCTGGAAACTGTTTAAATTTGTTATAATTATATAAAGGTGTTTTAAAACGATTACTGCAGTAATTCCTACCTATTGTTTAATTTTTTTTTATAAGTGACCCTAATTTTTTTTTCATTCCAAGACCAACTTCTTGTGTGCGCTAGGTTTTCATTTCGAATTGTTTGAAATAATTCATTTATTTTACAAAAGAACAGAAACAAATTTCACGTTTTCTGAATTTGATCAAAGAAGATAAACTTCTGCAGAAATTGTTCAGTAAAATGTATATCAATGATCTTCATAATAATCTGAAGGATATGGAAATGACGAACAATATTCAATATCAAAGTCAATAAAACAATACGAAAAAGGAGCAGAGCAAACACGGACCTCCGAAACATCGGAGATGGGATCATGTGCCATGGAGGAGTAAGCATCCCCTGCTGACCGCTCACACCCGCCGTTTGCTCCTTGTCATGATCGGGGAATAATGGAAATATCTGTCGTCAATTCGGTGTATAAATAATGGACTAACAGTTAGTATGAAAAACGTCATTCAGCATTTGACTCAATGATGATTTGTATTTGCTGACATGGTCATTGTATCGACCAAAGAACTTACGAAATGATGACTTTATCGAGACTGCTGATATTCTTGTTTCATCATCTTTTTTGTCAATAATTTAGCTCGTTTTAGAAATTGTTCGTACGTAGAGCATGCTCTTGTGTATCGTATTTAAACGCAGTATGCAGGCGACGAAGGTATATTGCTGCATAAGTAAGGAAAGTTGACGATAGAAAAGTTAAAGTCATCACGTTTATCAAAGAGCTTGGTTGTTAGATTATCATTATGTAATGCTCCGATAGGTGTATGAACATACAAATTTTATGATGTGTCAGGTATGTACAGATACATAATTAGTCTACCGAGTACACAGACAAAAGTAATTTGGAAGCTAATTTTAATTTCCAGGGGAATTATAAAAATGTACGTTATATACAGTGTTGGAAATTGACAACTTACACAGCAGAAATTTATAATAGTTACTTTAAATTTCATTATGAAGCTTTTAACGAGCAACGACCTTTGCAAATTAACGAATCGTTAGAAAACCTGTCTTCTTTTTTTTTTTTAGAAACTACTAAAGTACAAGTAATTTGTTATATCTTATAATACATGCTTCTTATCGGATATCCACATACATTTCACCAACACTCATTCCCATTTTTGAATTTTAAAATAATGATTTTACTTAGTTTTTACCTCCGGGGGGTGGGTGCACCCATGATGCTTAATATTGTTCGTTTCTACCAAGTGCTACCCAAATGTTTAAACTTGTAGAACACGTATCCACTGTAAATAAATATGCTATAGCCCTTCCGTCTCCTTCATTTCTTTCATATAGTCAACCATCTGTCTGTTAATTGTTAGTCAACCTATTTACCATTTTAACCCTTATTGTCTTCACGTTACTGGTATTATCTCATGGTTTCCAAATACTGCCATCTTCGCAAGACTTACGTAACGAAATGTGTTGCCTTTCCATATTTTTTCATATTCTTAAGTTTTATGTATCTAGTTTATCTTTTTCAAAAAATTAAAGAAAATCTTTTTTCTTGTCTCAAAATGAACAAAGATTTTTCTGCACTTTATAATTTCTAAAAGGGCGTCAGCCAGATGTCAAAATAAGCACTGCAGAAAATGAATGTGCAAGTCAACCACAAATGGTTTGTGGAATTGGAAACTTTTTCAAAATCCGTAAAAAAATATAATAAATCTTGAAATTATTAAAACAGTTTCATTAATTTAACGTAGAATATTATATTCATGTAAAAAAAAAAAAACCTCTAGATTTTTGTCCTTTTTGAAATAACAAATGACTTTTTCAACTTACTAGCAATAAAAAAAAATGCAATTGTTAACTGTTTATTCAATTTAATTAGAATAAACTTTCCAGTTCATTGTTTATTTAAAATTATTTTATAATTATCAATAATATGAGACATCTTCACATAAAAAATAATAAAACATAAAAAACACATTGAAAAGCATACATTTCTGTGAGAATCAAGGCTACATTGAATGTTAAATAATGAAATACAAAATTAAAAAAAAAAAATCTGAGACCGCTAATATAGCATGTTTTGAAATATGCTCTGCTACAATAAGGAGAGGATGAGAGAAATAGATGGAGAATAATTCTGAATTGGAAATTTAGAACTTTCTTTTCATTGCTCTTTAGAAAAGGAAGGATAACGATAAAAAAAATTTATTACGCTGTGTGCTATTTTTTCAAATGAATGTAAAAAAAAAAACAACCCTTTTAACTCATTAATATCTAGTTTAAACATTTTACTGTTAATACATCACTAATCAAGATGAAAAAAAAAATACATGCCTTTAATATTATCTACCAAAAAGATGGCAAAAAATAAATAAAACGCACAAAACAAAAATAATTTTCTGTGCCAATGAAGGCAAGTTTGCATAAAAAAGACATTTAACTATATAACAATTGGTCGGTGTCTTCGCTCATAAAAGGGTCAAAGCCCTCGCCGTTTGAAATCCAAGGAAAAATTATGCAAACTGTTTTATTTACTAAATTTTGGAAGAAATACTGGCAAGGACTTCATGTAATTATTCCTATGCTACTGAGTAAAATGGTACATAGTTGATTAACCTATAGGTTTATTTAACCCAACATATTACATGTATCAATAAACAATGAAGAAGAAACGTAAATGTTTATTCAATTCATACTTAGAAAAAAAAGATTGATTATATTCTCTAGTTTTTCTATTAACAAATATTAATAAAACAAAATGTTTGAAGACATGGTAGAATTTTTTCTTTGAAATACGAAGAAAAGTCAATGTGGAAAATTTGAAAATTACGTGGACAATAATTATAAGATTTTTACAAAAAATAAATAAATAAATAAATAAAAATAAAATTTACAAGCCACGCAATTCTGGTAATATATTAGCAAAACATTAGAATTTAAAAAAAAGTTATTTACATGTAATAACATCAACATTAATGATTTTCATCTGTAAGCTGGCTTCTCTCCGTCTGTACATATACATTGTTGAGATATGCATACATGTACATGTAATTGCCTGATGAACAGTATATCTCAAGTGTACATTACATGTGACTCGTAAAATTTTTCGCTGTAAAATTTAATATCGTGAGCAACAGAGCAGAATGGTAACACATTTTGGCAATAAAACACTTGTGTGTTTAGTCTCTGAGTCTCAGATTAGTGAATTGACGACGATTTTTTTTTCATTAATTCCCGATCATGATAAAGAGCACACGGCGGGTCGGCAGGGGATGCCCACTCCTTCATAGCACCGGATCCCGCCTCTGTTGTTTTGGAGATCCGTGTTTGCTCTACTTCTATTTTTTATTTGTTTTTTTTTTTTACTTTTGATCTAGAATACTGATCGTTATCTCCATATGTTTCATTTGTATAAACATGAAAATACTAACACAGAAATACTTCTGGGTTCGTACATGTAGCTATGAAACGTCCTTGCTTATTTTTGTTAGAATATTCATCGTTGAACCTTTACATTATGTTGATGGGAGGGCAAGAAAGATCGTTCATTGCAGACAAAAAAATTAACATTCGAAGCACAGAGGGAATTGAGGTGATTATTTGATGTATAATCGCAGCGCTAGACTGTATACATTTGTGACCCTTCATTATTTATATGGCATTCAAACTCTTTAATTTGCATAAAAATGTACGTGCACTCGAATTTATATAAGACAGCGTTTTGGATGAATACGATTTTAAAATAAAATTAAGAAGAAATTTTCTGTTATCGTAGATGGAAATAATTGACTTGAACCTTAACATTATGATTTGTACTGTTTATTGTACATGTATTATATGTTTTTCTATGAGTTTATCTTTTCCTACCTCCTCTCTATAATATATGTTTGTACATCTAAGAGAATAAATCATTGTCATTGTTATCGATTTTCACAGTTAAGGCAAAATTGGGATATATTGGAATTGCATATCAGAAGACATTATGAATCAACTACCGATCAACATGTCAATTAATGAAAAATACAATAATTAGAAAACAGTTCGTAATCAATGAGTCACGGAAGGCCAGCCAGTCATTTCTATACGTCAATTAGTGTGTTCTGCAAAAGGAAATATTCATAAACTAAATGAATAAGCGGAATAACTTGGAAATTAACGTCAAATTGTTTGAACGGGACTGTTTCACCGATCAAATATCGTAAAATTCTAAGTCTAAGATGTTATCAATAATTCATTGATTCATATTAAAGTAATCTGCGTGCTGAAAAAGACTAAGAAAATAAAGTAACCGAATTCTCATAAATACAAGAAGTGCAGAATTTTTTCTTCTCCGAAATATGTAACTTGATATGTTTAATCTAACAACCAAGCTCTATGATAAACGTGATGACTCTTACTTTTAATCGTCAACTTCCTGTATACGTGTGCAGTAAGTTCCATTATCACCTACATACGGAGTTTACATCGCTCAGTTGATTCGATGCGTAAGAGCATGCTCTTTATATACATATTTCCAATATCAGGTTAAGTTATTGACAAACAAGTTGATGAAACAAGAATATCAGCAGTCTCGGTTCAAGTCATCATTTTGTAAGTTCCGTAGTCGATACAATGACAGTGTCAGCAAATACAATTTATCATTAAATCAAATGCCGACTGGCGTTTTAAGCAATTTTTAACACACTGCATTGTCGACGGATTTTCGGACAAGAAGCACACAACGGGTGTGACTGGTAGGAAGGAGATGCTCACTAATCCTTGACAACGATCCCACCTCTGATGTTTTAGATGTCAGCGTTTGCTCTGTTCCTAATGTTGTATTATGTAGAATAGACTTTGAGCTTGAATACTTTTCGTTATTTCCACATATATCATTTTCAAGATTATAACATTTTTTTCAAAATATAAAAGGAGTTTGACGCATTCTTATGATCAAGAACTCAAACCTGCATGATAATAATTTCATCAAGTATCAATGAATTAAGAAATTTGAAGATAATGAATGGTAATAATGCTCAAAATTCAGTTAAACAATACAAAATCAAAGCACTGGAAACTCGGACCCGTAAAACATCAAAGGTTGCATCGGGTAATTTCGATCTGCATAATAATAATGATAACCTAACAAATGTGTTTTAAGGACAGATGATACAAACAAAAAATGGATGCCTGGATTGGTATATATTTTTTGGCATAATTTCATTGAAAATGATGCAAATAATAAATTTCTAGAATATCAAAAAAATTGTAAACCTTCTATGGTGTTCAAACTGCTGCCTCTCTGAAACCATCCTTATTAATCTATACAAATATTTTTCACTCCAAATCCCATTTTTGTGAAAATTTGAATACAAAATTAAAATCTACGTGGTGAAACTTGTTCAATTTACTCATTAAAACATGGCTCAAGTTGTTATTTTCAAATTTTTTGACAGAAGTTTTTTTGTATCATCTGTCCTTAAGCAATTTCTTTAAACAATTGACGTAAAAACGGCCTGTTATTTCAACAGTTCAATAAACGAGATTGCTTATACTCATCACCGACTTGTCCGTAGCCTGTCTTGGTATGTTCAAACTTACGAACTCTTGCTTATCGAATCAACTTGGATTCATCTATTATTGTATTATAATATTGTACAATGTTTTAATAATTGCATTATTGTGTAATGTATTCAGAGGGCCCCGAGGAAGACTAGTGCATTGCACTAATCGGGTTACCCTCTTTAAATAAAGTATTATTATTATTATTATTATTATTATTTACACCATATGCAGATAATAATTTGATATTTCTACATACATATTAAGGGAAGTTGGCAATTTTAAAATTTGGAGTCATCATATTTTTCGTTAAGTTTGTAAGTTTTCTGACAATTTACTCCTTTAGTAAGACATCCAAATGTGAAATAAATGTTCAGACAATGTGGTGCCAAATTTGTATCCATGGGTATTCAAACATATATTGATGGAAGATTTGGTCTTCAAGAACTTTACCTAAATATTGGCAAAGAGGAACTCCAGTTTCTTTAAAAATGTCATTTTTAGAGTACTGTCATGTTGTAAATTTTGAATTTACCGGGTGGCAGTAAATACAAAATTTTGTATTTACTGCCACCCGGTAAATTCAAAATTTACAACATGACAGTACCTACGTAATAATGTAGAGAATCTAAACTATTTAATCAAAATTTGAAGATAACAATCAGATGATATGATGTATGTTTCATCATATATTTAATGAAAAAGCAGTTCTTTATGATGTTCATACGTTTTAGGTGCTGTAAAATTTTGGCAAATTTTGTGATATCAAATTTTCTATAATGTCATTTTGTAAAAGGAACTAGGTCATCATTTAAAAGCAGTTCGTCAACCCCTTTCACCCTACCGAAATTTTGAATTAAAACGCAACAAAGCATGCAATAATTTAAAAGTAAAACGCTTCTTCATGATTGAGAATAAAGATGCTTGATAACGGTACAAAATGAAGAAAAAAAGTGCTAATTGTGATAAATTGCAGATTTTATATGAATATTTGTAGGCAAAGGGGATGAAAAAAGTTTGATATATCATGATATATTTTATTCAACCTTAAAACTGACACAGAAATTGATCAAATAAAATTTAGACAGTAATGGGATAATGAAAACCTCCTACGTTACGGAATGGGGCGATGGCTGGTCCGTGATTCATGCTATACAAACTGGCCTCAATGAATTAAAATACATACAAAAGGTGATAGATTGTTAACTTGCAATTTATGCAGAGTTGCCTCTATACGAATTCCAGTTTTATCTATCTACTTTGTCTGTCTTGTTATAAATGCATGTCCAATTATATCTATACCGCTATTTCTAATTTTGTAAAATATTATTTTACGTTACTTACTCACGAAAAATTATATGCAATAACATTGAAAATAAGCGATGAATTTATTTATTCGTTAAAGTCATTCTAAAAAATGAATAAATCAAGTTTAACGTATTTTTTCAGAATTGTTAACATTTCACGTATTATAATACTATAAGTACCTAAGCTAAGAAGAAATGCAATGACGCTTGATTATAAATTCATTGAGATACTTACTGCCTCATTCTTAAACTCTCTGTTTGGATGTTTCAGATAAAAGGTTGTCGGGCATCCTCGTGTATAGATCGTATCTCATCATTTAGATCTAGGCGACACATAATCGATGAAATGACATTCTGCCTCAAAAATAGATCCATAAACATTTTTATTTCTGGAACATCGGCAAAGGTAAGATAAAATTTTTCCTCGGTGTTCAAATAGTTGAAGATCGACATTTTCGGTTTTTCTGGGGCCTGTTGATGCTACTATTATATCCATTTTATATTATTCCTAAGATTTTGAACATAAAAACGACGTAATAAACGAATGCGAATTCAAATTCTCCATGTTTTTACATAATAATTTGTTTCAGAAAAGCCATAGTAACTGGGGGGTATGAGGCTCAATAGATATATTGTTTATCATTCACTTTTAACGCTTATTATCACAATAGTCAGACAAACATCATACTTTGTCATTTCTCTGACCAAAACTCCTTTTAAATAAGTTTCAATGCTGTATTAAACTCCCAATTTAAATAAATCATGCCCAGCTGCACATTACACTCAATTATTATGCAGACATGTGCAAACCTCTAAAGACCTGAACAGTTTCTCAGGTGTATTGCATTCCCTTCCTCATTTACAGCCACATTGAAGAAACAATGGCTTATGTACTAAATATGCTTTTAACGAAGTGTGGCAGCAAGAATAATACCATTGAAAAAATGGAGATAACGAACAGTTTTTAAGATCAAAAGTCTATAAAACAATACAAAATAGGAACAGAGCAAACACGGACCTCCAAAACACCAGAAGTGGGATCAGGTGCCATGGAGGAGTAAAGCATCCCCTACCGATCGGTCACACCCACGTGTGCTCCTTGTTATGATCAGAAAATAACGGAAAAATCCGTCCTCAATTCAGTGTATAAATAATGGACTAACAATAAGTGTGAAGAATGTCAATCAGCATTTGACCTAAACGCTCATATTCTTGTTTCATCAACTTGTTTGTCAATAACTTACCTCGTTTTAAAAATTGTTCAAAGGAAAAAATTATACCTAATTATTGCTATAAGCAATGACTGAACTTAAGATAGGACACTGGCTCATATTTATTGTAGAATGGTACAGAAAGAGAGTTTTACAGTAAATGTTACTTATTCCGCAACACTGTTAATGGCTTTTATATCATTTTGCAACAAATTGTGATTTAAAGGGATGGCATCTAACACCCCTAATATATTTCTTTATTCACCTGAATTTGAGTTACCTTATCTTTTCTTAATTCCAAAATTGCATAAAAATCCTTTCAAAGATACACTACAGAGTGTAATGAATATTCTCCTTAAGGTCCTTCATTTTACTCCGCATCGAACATATCAACTGGAGAAAATCTGATGTACTAGTTCTCGTATTCTGTCATAGGCATTTTCAGGAAAAAACATTTGAATAAAAGGCGTATTTTGTAAGACTTCAAACAGCTTTCAGAAAATATGGTATCATTTTATCTAAAATGCATGACTTTACAACACTTTATGCAACCACTCCTCGCGATACTAGGTAAATTTAAAACACAAGGCTTTTGATATCATGCACTGACAGCTGCTTCCAAATTCAATTAAAATAGAACAGTGAATAATGATTGGTCTTATATAATAACTCCGTTAAAAATGATTCTGACTCAAAATACAAATACGCTGACGTTTAATAGCATTTAAAATTGCTACAGTTCCTAAATTACTATATCAGTGTTCCTTGGACTCCCAATTAGCACTAATTATAACCGTTAAATAGACCATAGGTTTTCATATTCTCAAGAATCAGACTCTTTTTGAGAAGAAACTTGAAATCCACATTAATTTATTATATATCGACTTCGTGTTATCAATTCGACTCGATATATCCGAATGAACTCAAAATGAAATACAGCACAGAGTCAATCTTATTTCATATTTGCATGTTTTACTACATAATAAATCATTGGATTTCATAAAATTTTCAATTGTCGACTGCAGGTTGTGTTTAATGTCGCAAATTTGTACAAATAAGACCCTAGAATCATAATTGCAGTGTTAGACATAAGTTTGATTTTTTTTTATTGTCCATTTTCAAAATTATCAAAGTTACCAAATTAAATTCTAAATATTATTAAAGTTTGTTTTCTTCCATGACGTCAATTTCAGTTTTCAATTTATGTTTTCATTAATCAATCTATCAATGTTAAGGTCATTTAAATCAAGTATATATGTATTTTTTTTTAATAGAACTCGTAAATTTTCTTACTTCGTCATTGAGCATCTGGAAAATACTTTTTTAAAAACTTTCTGCTTGTAAGAACCAAATACTCTACGGTTTGTATCAAAATAATGGTTCAGGTTCTGATGTATGTAATATCTTATAGTATGTACTTTTTGTTCATCAAGTCTTCCGAGAATATTTTGGAATCAGGGTAATCACCCTGTTATTTTGTATACATATGCAGCAATATTTTTCTGTTTGCATCATGACAAGGAACATACAGCGGGCATGTCCGGTCTACACGGAATGCTTACTCCTCCATGGCACCTGTTCCTGATTCTGATGTTTTTTAGAATTCCTTGTTTGATCTGCTTCCAATTTGTTTTGTTCCAATGGACTTTTGATCTCTATAAATTTATTTTCAAAAATCAGTTTCAAAGAAAGTATTTATTTCATAAATGACTCAAATTTTGCCTCATTTCATATCCTTGGACCTAATAATTTAGGAGTCTGTGTTTTTGTCATGTTCAGATTTTGTTTAGATTCATGATGTTTGAAATTAATCACAGCTTATTAATTTTACCTTTTATTCGTTTTTTAGGTTAAACAAACCATTAATTATACAAAAATGACCAATTCCTTGGTATAAACGAACTGGAGACACATAAAACCAAAGGACATCACGCAATTGGAAAAGATAAATTTATCCAACCTGCACTTGAATCAAAATATATTACATCCTTAGACAATCATGATCAAAATATATTTAAAAATCAAGAATTTTAATGTATGCGCAGATGCATGGAACAAATATCCTGGACCAAACAAATAACCAGTGTGTTTACTATTTTATCGTCTTCGTAATACAGGGCGCAGTCTTGTGGCGTGGTTGTTTCGGTTTTAGAAAAAGGAAGATTAATATTTCTCTGATGACAACACATTGGTCGTTACATTTTGGATTACATTCATAATGTCAAGTAAGTAAGACGTCCTCAAATTAATATTCAAACGGGGCACTTATAGGGGGAATAAAATTAACTTAATATACTATATATAAAAAGACAGTAGATTTTTTTATTTATTCTATTAAATAACTTCTTTTTAAATTTTTTAAAATATAATCTTCAATATAAATTTATAATTTTTAAAAGCATAACCGTTATAAATAATTTATTACAAATCGAAATAGACTTTCGCTAAATTTCAAAATCCTTCGAATAAAAAGGAACCTCAGTCTTTGGTTGCATATGAATTTTAATAGGTATGAAGTCCTAGAGAAAGTATTGTGTCATTCATAAGTTCTCACAAGTACTGGAACGGTTGTGAAAATTCTGAGTGACGCGCAATCGATCATGCGTGCGCTCATTTGAATTTCAAAAAAATTAAGAATTTTTTGTGGACAATTCATCACTGCGGGGCGAGTATGTGGACAAGTCTTTTATAAAGATTAGGACTGCGAACATTCATTTAGAAATTAAAACAAGCGTGTCATAGCAACATTAACTGAGCTTCAATCTTTAGGATTTAACATAACAGTAAGTGATTATCTTTGTCCAATTATATAATAGAATTGAATATTTTCCATCAATAATGAGTATGTCATACTCTTTCGCCAATTTTAATTTTCGTATCTATTCAGACACATCCATTTCTTCGTTACATTTTTATTTATTTTTTTTTTTTAAAAAGGTTATATCCTTGTCAATTCAAGGAAACCACTAGTATTTAATGTCAGAAATTGAAAAATTACCTTTATGCATAACACTTATACACAAATGACAATACTAGAGCTGCTCTCAATATACCAGTAAATCTTTCCTTGAAATCTTATCATTTTACTGTGTGAACATCAAGTCATCTGTCTAAATGAAAGATCTTCCACGGGAAAAATTACAATTTAAAGTGTTTAGAATGTACCCATCAAAAGATGAAACCAATCGTTAGAGTTTTTTCATTTTTTTTTTACTTTCTTACTGCTAATATTTCTTTCATTTATTCAGTATTCTCTCACTGCAGATAAACTTAAAATATGAAATAAAGAAATAATCTAGAAATCTGTAAATAATAGTAGTTTTTAATGTGATTCGGTTTCTCACCAAACAAATGGGAGATGTGAGTTCATTTTAGAAAAGTGAAAGTGATAGCATGAAAGTTAGAAGTATTCAGTTTAGTCTTCTTTATTACATTTCCAAATATCACTGGAATTTTTTTTTCTACCATCCAAAAAAGCTCTAGTTTTATTTCACATTAATAACGTCTAATTCAAACAGCAGGTAACTAGAACAATTATATTTTACAATGTCATTCATTTACAAATTATGCATAAATGTGGGAGTGCTGACACTTGACAATTTTGTTACACCTAGTCTTATAAAGACAAGGGCGGGGTCTTCATTAACCTTATTGGTCTTATAGCATCATCATATAAATTATTGTCTACATTGTAAATCTATTGATTCCAAATAAAAAAAAATTGGCTCAACTTTGAGGGGGAAAACATTAAAAGGTAAAGTTTATAAATTATTATCGATTTATCTAAATATACACTGAAATAATTTATAGATACGTTTATGGACAAAAATTGTAACCATTTTAGTTAGTTCTATCATTACTATAAAAGAAAGAAATTTTAATTGCGCATTTTTGTTAACTTTCAGTAAATGATGTATCATGCACAAATTGCATTTTTAACGTTTTGACATTTATTCATGTTAATTTGATATTCAAGAAATTTTATCACTTTATCCTATGTAGATGTTATCAGATGTGCATGATATTGTTAAATACAATAAATGGATTATTAAAAATGCAAACATAAAACTTTTAGTTTTCTGAATCACCAGTGATTTGTATGTTTAAGTGTTTATAACTAAACCGCAGTATGTAAATTTTATAGTTGGAACTTTGCACTCTGTACTTTTAGGGATTTTTTTGTATAGTAGACTAATGACAACGATAATGTGTGCAAAGAAATGGCATTAAGGAAGCATTACAAGGCATGGAAAAATGCTGGAACACCTACAACAGGAATTCCAATATTAATTAATTTTAAACTAATTATTTTTTAACTTTCAAAAGTTAGGTAAAGGTTAAACAACGTATGAATATAAAACCAAAGGTGCATGATTTTCTTTAACAGGTAGAGGTAATTGATACAACGCAATAAAAGATTTATAGAAAATTCCCAGATATTAATTTTCATTTTTTTCTCTTTCTAGAAAAGAACTATGAAGCTTAAAGAAATTCTTTTTGTTGGAATCATCCTTTTAGTAAACAATGGTGAGTGTCATAGTGATATAACTTTCTAACTTGCCTTTAGTGATCAACAAGCCTACAACTGAGTTTGGAAGATCCACCAGAATCCATTTGTTCACAATGGCAGTCGAATAACCTCGTTGACTGTAGAAACCCTCTCCTTCCATCATACAGTTTCAGAAATAAGAGTTCATAATAAGTTGAAGATTTCTGAACTTGAAGAATTACAAAAACCACATTAGCACTCAATTTCTCTCATGAAATATTTATGCAGATAACGAACAGTATTCAAGCTCAAAAGTCCATTAAACAATACAAATCGGTAGCAGAGCAAACACAGAGCTCTAAAACATCATAGATTGGATCAGGTGCCATGGAGAAGTGAGCGTCTCTTCACCTGCTGACCATTCATACCCGCCGTGTGCTCCTTGTCATGATCGGAAAATAGCGGAAAAAATTGTCGACAATTCGGTGTGTAAATGATGGTCTAAATATTGGTATGAAAATTGCCAGTCAGCAATTGACTTTTAATATTTGTATTTGCAGAGGTCATTGTATCGATCATAGAACTTACGAAATGATGACATAAACGAGACTGATGATATTCTTGCTTCGTCAACTTCTTTATCAATAACTTACCTTGTTTTATGAATTGTTCATACGTAGAGCATGCTCTAGCGTATCGAATCAACTGAGAGGTATAAACCCCATGTACGCAGGTGATAAAGATATACATGTATGCTGCATACGTAAGAGAAGTTGACGATTGAAAAGTTAAATTCATCACTTTTGTCATAAAGCGTTGACGTAAGATTACCTACCACTATCGTCTTTTTTTTCTAGTAAAATATCCAAATATGAGACGGATGTGTCAAACACGGTAGTATCTCTTATTTCAAGCTCACCGATCGAAATAAGAATGGAAATAAATAATCTTTCTTTCTCTAACAAAATAATCTGACATTCACTTAAGAGTGTTTTACAAAACAATTTTGAAGTGATAAAACATATGAACAAATCCTGAACAAATCCTGATCGAGTCTTGTGGTACCTTTTTTTTAAATAAGTAAATGAAATAATAATTCATCTTTTATCAGGTTCCAGTTTAAGAAAAGAAAAAAAGCTTCAATTATCATCTATTGCTTTCTTTTGACAGCATTTGCAAAGTGGCATTGCCGAAACAGACTAACGGGGGGATGCTTAAATGGGGGATCATGTAACAGTGACTCTGGAGTCTGCGCCTGTGTGACAGGATTTGAGGGGTATAACTGTGGACTTGAGACCGGTACGTAACAAATAAGTAAAAAATGAAGAACCGATCGAAACATTCACAACAAAAATAAAACTAAATGTACTGTTATAAAATGCACAAGACAATGGAACTAAAAATGTGTACTGATTTGAGAAATATTTAGATAAAATACAATTAACTGTACTTTGTAGCCCTTATCTGTCCTGCTGACAATGACGCTAACTGCAGGAATGGGGGTACATGTTATAATACTGACCAGTGCTTCTGTACCGAGGATTATATAGGAGCCCAGTGTGAAACACCTATCTGTAAGTCTTCTGAAAGACAATAGATAGACCAATGATCAAGCATTTTTTGAGCAATTACATCTACAAATTAATAAAATATAGAAGAGAAAAATTTCGTTATTGAGATGACCTCTTTTCTGTAGCTGCCATGGAATGTCGCGGGGAGGGGACTGATATCACAGTGATGGTACCGGACGGCTTTAGGGGAGAGATCTACTCTCAGAGGGACGGGTCAGACGATGACATGGTCCCAGACGAGTGTAAATTTACTCCCGAAGCAGCCAGACCCGACAACTACATACCGTATACATTCACCATTCCATTTGACAGAACCAGTCCATGCATAAACGCAACACTGAATGAAACCGTAAATGAGGTGAGTTTGCTTTTAATAAATTGTATGGAAACAGAAATAACAGTTTATTTTTTGAATATTTTGAAAAATGAAGAAAAAACTAGAATCTCTTTTTCTTTACCTCTTCAGAATGGAGACTCTGTATTTTCGTCTGTTATTGTGAAGACCTTCAGTACAATGTTTATAACAGACTACGACGAACAGTTGACATTCGTCTGTGTCCATTCTACCAGTAATTATACTCTAGGTACCCGACTAGACCAGGTCGATCTCGATAAATCGTAAGTAAAAAGGCAACTTCTAATATTCACGAAAAACTAACATGCTAGTCACAGCATATTGAAAACTACATCCTTAAAATGGCAAATGAATAGGACTGCACAGGCGTCTGTTTTTTGTAAGAGATCTGTGAACCAAAATACAAAATCAACTTGATATGCATCTTTATGACCATTTGCGACTTATTATATTGCTGAAGAACTTGTTTGCTTACATGCAAGAGCGAGCGATTGTTTTGCAAGATATAAGAGGCCTCGGCAAACAAGTTTTTTTGCTGGACAATTTGTTCAGAGACTTACCTCAAACTTCTTTTAATACTAATTTTTCATTGTTGCTTTTAAAGGAGAAATCTGCAGACTGATAAGAAGGATGGAGACTATTCCCCTGTCAGAATGAATGTTCTTAATGAAGACGACACCAATCTTACTGGACAAGTCAATGTTGGTGACGTCATCAAACTTAGGTTTTATCTGGATGATGAAACAGGTGAGACAAAGACCCCTCTACATGCTGTGTATTTACAAGCTTTGTGGCACCGTGGGTAGAATCCCTCACTGAAATAAACTAGCAAAGAAAAATATTTCTCGTACCGTTTTTTACCTATTTATATTTTCTAATTTGAAAATGGCACTGGGGTATTGTTGAACACAAGTGTTGACTGAATTCATAGTTACTGCGTTCATTGGTTCCTTTTAAATAAAAGATTAAATTTGCACTGGGTCTGGGAATGCACAAAGGCAAAATTCCTTCAAAAAACAAACACCAATGTATGTTTTACTCAACTATAGGCAAGTACGCAGGATCTCAATATCCTTTCATCCAAAGCATCAGTTTAAAGCATACCATGTATATTTCCTACGTTGGTACGTACATCTAATGCAAATATATAAGCTTAAGATAAATCAGTGATAAAAATTTCTATCCATCGAGTTGTGCAAACCAAAAATAATTATTCATACCAAAAATATGAAATATTAAAAAAAATGAAGAAAAAAAATTATTGGCTACTAAATAAAAAGGATATTTTTTAAAGAATTAGAAAGGAATAATGCAGCAGTGTTGCGTAATCTGAAATAGGTGTATGCTTTCTGATGTGTATTTAGTTTAGGTGTAGTGTTTCTATTATGTTTGAATTTTTGCTCAAGTGCATCCTCTGTAAGAAATCTATTCATAAAACAAACACAATTTATTCAAACTTAAGATTTTGACGATATATTTGAAAACATAAATGTTGTGTAAAGGCAAGGATATATCATCTGAAATTCATTAACCTATTAGATATAGTCTAACATCTCTTTTTTTTTTATATTGCAGTGTATAAAAATTTGAGAATGGAGGACTGTACTGCAAATGATACCAGATTAGAGAACGGAAATAGCTTTCAATTTTTAGAAAAGGGGTATGTATTCAAAGTTCTTACTGGGATTATAAAAGAAGAAATGGCAGATTTTAAAGAATTCCTTCGTAAATCCTATATAATAAAAAGCTACAAATAAAAGTTTCTTCTTTGAACAGGTGTCCTACTGAAGCCGGGGCCGCTATTATGGTAGAAACTAATGGACAGACTCTGACTAGAATTACCCATCCCATCAGAGGAGGAGAGGTCGCTGCTGCAGTCCTGCCAATCTACGCTTTCAAATTCAAAAGCACAGGAAATGTAGCTTTTAACTGTCAACTGAAAATCTGTCGAGAGGGCGAGGATTGTAATCCAGTGAGTAGTCACTTGTCTGTCTGTTGTCCTTATTCAGGGTTATACATTCCTGATATTATACTTACCTGAATACTTTTAAACAATGTTCATTTTTCAAATACATACTAGTATATTTGTTTCCAAGTTTGTTACCTCTTATCCTTCATCACTTCTTCTAACTATATTTTTTTCTACAGCGATGTGGAGCACCTGCTACGGACGACTCTGTTGCTCCTGGAGCAACAGATGCTGCGCCAGTGGCGCCAACAGATGCTCCAGCTGATGTAGTCCCCGCTGATGTGGTTCCGACTGATGCCCCTACTGACGCTACTCCAGTCGATGGTGGCGCCCCCGATGCTGGACCAGTGGCTACAGACACTCCGCTCGATGCGGCTACTAATGAACCCGCTATTAACAGACGACGAAGGCGAGCAGCTTCAGGGAAGGAAAGGGAAACGTTTTCTGCTATTGTTTCTGTTGTTGATCCATTTGAAACTCAGTGGCGCGCCAATCAAGTTACCAGTACATCTGCACCTACAACAGGTACAATGCATTTCATTTTTATATGCAATTTTTGTTTAATAATCATTTGTCACGATTCAATTATTTATGAAATTTATGGACTTGGGGAACGCCTTAGAAGTCGCATGACACTTGAAGGATAGATACTTAGTTTATTTACACTTCTTTCTAATCACAGGAATATATATATTATCGGGGGTCTCTATATGTCAAAAAGGAGTGAGAGTTTATATAGTAAAGTTGAAATGTTCAACGGATAATTAACATCCATATATTTTTTTTGTTTTAGAATCGCCAGCAGAAGAAAAGACGTGCTTCCGTTCTCAGGAGATTCTGATTGTCATCATAGTCATGTCTGCGTTTGTCTTTGTTTTACTAGTAGCTTGCCTTGTTATGTCTTGTACCATTCTAAAATTAAGACATAAGTTTAATTGCCGTGAAAATGAAAGTGAGTCATATATGCCTAGATTTTTTCTTCCTCATGCCAAACTACAAGCTTGATAACCATACAAGTTTAACTGATCATTAGTTACAATAGGTTTTTTTTAATTTAGTTAAAAATGATCATTTAATTTTTAAACCCTGTGTTGGTTTAACCATTTTAAGCATTCTTGACCTTTTGCATAATTTAAAATGCAGCTAGCTCTTTTATTATATCCATCTATGCAAAAGTTAGCTTCATCTTAAGGACAGCAGAAGAAATCCTATATTACAATTTATTAATGTTAATATTTAATAGTTTTTTACTGAATAATAAATCGACCTAAGAAATGGCCAAAATGTCAATTTAGGATTTTTTTATTTTCGTATATATAAATTTAATTTTTATTTTATTTTTTCCTCCTTTCCTTTCATCAAAATTTTATCATTTAGTAATTTTTAAGTACATGTATGTTTTTTGTTGTTGCTGATTTGAATATCAATTTAATATTTTAAATGTTTCAATGCATTGCAATTATTAAGATTGTTTGTTTTAACCGATTTTGAATTGTTTAAAATATGTGAATTTTAACGGTGTTTAGTGTGAAAACAGCTATTCTTGTAAGACGGGTTGTATGAAAGTACGCGTGGAAGGAAGTTTTATGGGTCATTTTCAAAAAATGTCCAAATTCCTGTTATACAGGATTTTTTGAAAATATTGCAATAAAATCACAATTTTTTTTTACCTGAGGAATTTAACAACAATCAATAAGTGTAGAAAAAAAATAAGTACGATTAAAAATTGACTTGAATACCGAAAAAAGTCCTTCAACCTGCGTTAAATTAAAGAAAATTGCTTGTGATTTCGCCGGATGTTTGACTTCAACACTGATTATTGATTATTGAATATAATTAGGCAGTGTAAAATGACCTTTATTGTATTACACATGTTTGATACTGTCTAAATGCATGCTACAATGTGATTGAAAAAGAGTAAGAATATGATTTTTTTAATGGTAAGTGTGTGTTATTTTTGCCGTGTCCTTGGAGTAACCAGGACATAAAAGTTATCTGTAACAGTTATCTTTCATAATGAAACTCTTCACTATCAGCCTCCTTCTTTTGATCTTGTTCCCGCCAAAATATCATGAGACACTAAACACAGTTCTTTTTCACCATTGGCGCAATATGTGGTTGAAGGCAAGTTTGAGTGCAATAGTAATTTATTTTTGTGTCCTAAGTGTTACTTAGATATTGTGATGATAGATTAATTTACCATTTCTTTGATGCATTGAGCAAGTTTATAACAAAATACATATCTTCTAGGAGTTATGATTTATGTTCATGAGTCAGCTATTGCTTTTATACTTCCAATTATTGATATAATAATTCCCCGGTGTTACTGTCCATTTTGTTACTGCAAGAAAAGTTACTCCAAGGACGTATCTAATTACTCCATGGACAATTTACATAGAACATAATTAAAAAGGATGCAAGTTGGAGTCATATGTTTTATTTTCCTCCCTTATTTAAAATTAATCAGTAACTAATTTTCTTTAAAATGCCAAATTATTTACTTAATGTTTTTACCATTTGAAAATCCAATGATTTTGCAGTCTTGGTTATGCAAAGGACAGAATTGGGTAACTCCGCGGACCAATTGAACAAAAAAACCCTTAAATTTGCCAATTTTAATACAAAATTTGTGTAAAGTTTATTGCAATATAAACTATCAGAAATATTTTTATCAAATTGGCATTTATTTTTCATATTATGTATCATGAGCTATAAATTAATTCAATAAATAATTTGAGTAACACAAAGGACAAGGTTTGGTAACACAATGGACGTAAAAAGGATTAGATATTTATGTTATTAATATACTCTTGCATGTTCCTTTGTTTCTGTGGTAAAATATACAACTTTTATTCCTTTTGAATAAATTGAAAAATTAAAATTCATTATGTAATACAATCATCTCCCCTTTTATGCTCTTTAATAGTAACCTATGGTAACACCATAGACAAATTCAGTTACTCAAGGGACACAGCAAGGATTAAAGATAGAAAAATAAAACAGGCGTACTGCATATGGACTGGTAATTGTGTTCACTGGATAGCAGAAAACAAATGTGGTGGGATATTGCAATTCTAGTAACAATAAAATAATGAATTGCTAAAAAGAAATGATGGTTAAAAATGGTAACACAAAGGAAGTTTTAGGTAACACAAGGGAAGACGAAATAAGGCAGAGTATGATTTGTTTTCTGCAGTCTGAGGATTCTGGTTATGTTCTCTTGATGAAGATGATGTAAACACAACACATCAAAAAGTTGCAATGAAGCCAATAGAATCTAAGACGTAAAAGATAGATTTATATCACTGAATTGCATGCAAATACTTTTAAAGTTATATCAGATACGGAACATTTCTTTGCAAATGCATTAAAAGTCCTTTAATGATGTAAACCCATAGATGAACTAGTCACAAATTGTTCATAAATGTTCTAAAAGGATTTTAAAAGATGTTTTAAGGAGACAATGTACCAGTAATTACCCTAAAATACAGTTTTGCATACTGTTGAGGATGTTCTTCAGATTTGTTCAACTTGAAATCCCTCATGACTGTGTTCTACATCCTGTAAAAGTTGGTGCTGATAGAAGTTTTGGATGTACATAAGCTTTTGAAAATAAAGAAAGTGGTGGTGAAGCACATATAGTCCAGGCAGCATTGGACAACAACAAGGCCAGATATGGTGGCAGGCCACTACATTTCAAGCCACTTTGTTGGATTGTTACAATGAAGAACTCACAATGAAAGTTTGGCAAACTATCAGTGGATACAAGAGCAAAAAGCGCGGAAAAATATCAATGAAAAAAGTACAGATTAAAAAAATTCAAGAGTCCCTGATAGGAAATCCGACTAAAGAAACTGAAAAGACTGACACCCTGGAAGAGAAACAATTGGAGTTCAATAATGAACATCAGACTACAGATGAAGAGAAATCAGATCCCTTGGAAGAGAGATCAGATAAAGATACCAAAAAAATGAACTTAAATGTATGCACAGGGTTAGACAGAACCTAAAACCATGTTTCTTTTTAACAGGCCAAAAACTGTAAAAGATAAAAGCTGGTATAGCATTGCTAAAGTTTTAATAATATTGTCACCATCATTTCTTGTAGATGTGTATTATATAGAGAGCTCATTGTGGAAAGAGGCTAGCTGTAAATAAATGAAATGAAAATGTAAAATCCATAAAAAGATTAATGCATCCTATATGTTTGAAATCTGGTCATTTACAAATACATATACATGTACTATTTTCCTAATTTTTTCTTCATTAAAAATTGTTTTAGCTGATTTAAGACTCATCTGTGTAAACCTTTGGATCTTTTAAAGATGTCCTTTGTGTTATTTTTTGTCATTGGTGTTACAGCTTCTGCGGGGATATGTAAATACACTAACAAGTACTGATCAATTATTCAATGTTATGTGATAGTAATCATTTTTTATTCGCGCATGAGAATTTGATTTCATTTCTCTACTATCATATATCTTATGATTGGATAGCTATGTCTATGCTGTTACTGTTTTATCCTTGGTGTTACTAGTCAGACTCACAATGTATAATGAAAGAAATCCCCCGCCATTTTTTATCTAAAAAACCATATACTCTTATATTCACCTCTAGGGTAATTTCATTACTATCCTTTTTGGAAGGAAGGGGAACGACTTTATTATTTTTTTCTAAGTATTGCACAAAATATCCTTAGTGTTACCTTTATGTCCTTTGTGTTATTCAAATATCCTTGGAGTTACCAACACATTTTTCCTATATTTATGTTCTAAATCTTTATACAATTTTATCGAAACTTGCAACACAATACTGTCGTTTTCTAATACTAAGTTTATATGCAAAGCAAGTATTTTGTGCTGAGGTAAATGATGTATGCTTTAAGTAAACGTGTAAGATATATACAAAAGTTACAACACTTACAACTTCCAGCTTTACTTTATCTGATAATTTTCTGTTATGAAACCTAAGTTTGTTTCAAAAGAATAATTTTATCAAGATGTTGAGATTGTTATTCTAAAAACCTTAATTTTTTTTGTAAGTTATGATTTTACTACGACTTTTAACTAAGTAACTCCATGGACATTTATTGTTGGGTCCATGTACATATGATGTTTTTTTTAGCATATGTTAATAGAATTCTTTGTGCTTTAACATGGTTTATGCATCTCTGATGTTTGAATGCTGAAATAAAACTTTAAAAAGTTTAGATCGCCGCATTTATTTTTGCAAAATTCTGGTGGTGGAATTCGGACATTTTTTGAAAATGACTCTTATACTTTGTTATTGTTATTGGTGTTATAGATAGCATATTATGCATTAGGGACTTACAACTTACAATTTGTATATAGCAATTTCTATTTAAAAAAATAAATTTTAAAAACGAATTTCTGTGTTAGTGACAGTGTTCAACTAAATCTGACATGAAGTACAAATCATAAGGTTCGTGGTTTGTTTGTTTATGTATAATATTTGTTTGAATATTTATAATCATTCCAAAAGAAATCTAAGTGTTAGTGAAATACACAATTTCAGCATACCTTGTTCTGGGCAATTTAGCAGAAATCACCTTTTCACTTGATAATTTTATGAGGAATAATAGTCCCTTGAAAGTTGTCCCTCCTGTTAGAGGGATTATGAACCTTTAGCCAACCAAGGCCTTTCTGGTCTCTTTAGAGGAAAAAAATCTGCCTCAATCCGTAATCTTTGCTTAAACTCAAATTATAAAACCAATCATATTTTCAAATCTAACCCTATGGAAGCTTAAATTCTATTTTTAAAAACAGAAGCCGATCCTAGTTATACAGATATCAAAATTCTACTTAGAGGAATAAAGAACACAGCCTTTGTCCACCTAAAAAAACCACCCTTGGTACGCGGAAAAAGGAAAAATCCGTTGACAATTCGATGTGTACACTGTAACTAATGGTTAAACAAATGGTATGAAAACTGTTTGTCACCATTTGACGTAATGAAAGACCGTATTTTATGATAAAGCTATGGTGTCGATCATTATTGGTGTCGGCAATAGAACTTGGAAATAATGATGACTTTAAACGAAACTGTTTTTACTCTTCCTTCTTAAACTTTTTAATGGCTTGCCTTTCGTTTGTAGAGCATGCTCTTCACGTATCGAATCAACAAAGAGACATATTTACATATGCAGGTGATAAGGATATATTGCTATATACATGTTAATAAGGGAAGTTGACAATTGAAAAGTTTAAGTCACACGTTTTTCATAAAGTTTTGTTGTTAAGTTACCTTTTTTCCGTGAAATATTCAAATATGAAATAGATGTTACAATATATCAGAGACAATGATAATTTTCATTTCAAGTCTACTGGGATATCATATCTATTCGACACATAAATGGAAGTACATGTAGTTATCTGTGTATTGTTTATTGTCAAGATGAAGGTAGTGGCAAGTGGTTTCTCCTTATCTTGAGTAAGATTTGAAATAAATCCTGATTCATATGAATGAATACAAAAATGGGTCTTCTTATTATATATTATCATTTAACAAAAGTTGCCTCCATCCATATGTTTACTAGATATAGCCCACTGAACTTGAAATAAAAGATACCATACAGTGTGGCACATCTATTTCATATATGCATATTTTATTCGAAAAGACGTACATGTAACCAAACAACAAAACTTTATTCTGAACGAGATGGCTTCACATTTTCTATTGTCGACTTCCCTTATACTTAGTTTTGTCCGTAAATTCTACAACAATTAAGATAAAATTTTGCTATGCAACAATTCACTGGTTTTAGAAGTATTTTTGTCGATATAATTGAAAATTAAACAAATGACATGACAAATAGTTCTTATTGATAAAGAAAGAGACATGTCGAAAAAATTCATGTTGTCTGATTGTATCAAATTTCTGAAATGACTATTGAATTTAAGATTACCAAGAAGAGAGAAATATTTATACACCTGTAACTCTGCTCAATATGTGGTGCAGGTTTTTTTTTCTTTCTTTTTGAGGGCAATTCAAAAACTAGCCATCCTTCTGTATTCAATAATCCAGAAGTGAAAAAAGAATTAGACAGTTTTCGTGATCAATGCATACTGGTCCCTGCTGACAAAGCAGGTAACATCATTGTCTTCGATCGGATATAAGACTCATTATATAAATTGTATTTAAGAAGAACTTGGATTTAATTCTACAAGTGGTAATCCAACTTATACTCATAGTTCACTTTCTAGGAAAGAAATTCTTCAAAATCATATGTCAGTTTTGAATATTTTTTATATCCCAAACAGATTTGAATTACCATGCATATCTATATTGGATTCCGAAACTTTATAAAATTCCTTACAAACAAAGGCACATAGCGGGTTCCAGTAAATGTTCAAACAAGCCTCTTTCTATACTCCTCACTAAGATATTCACAGTAGTGAAAGGGAAACTTCAAGAGTTCTGTGCATTGTGTACAACAATATATTCAAGAAGTGGTGTAAATCAGGTGTGGATACTAAAAAATTCCAAATAACTTTTGAAAAATTGGAGATTTTACCAAAATCAACAACTTTAAAACGTATGGCTTTTCAACTCTATACAAAACCATTCCCCACGATAAATTCCAGGCTTTTCATATCATCGGCAGCTACTTTTTCCCAAAAAAAAGGGACTCGTGTTACTTACCTTGTAATTGGCCATTTGAAAAATTATTTTGTTAAAAAACATTCTGATTGTACACACAAGTACTCTGACTTAACATCAAAAAGGTACTGAGTTTCTGATTGACAATACCTATGTGGATTTTGGAGACCAGGTCTTTCAACAAACTATTGGAATTCCCATAGGTAACAATTGCACCCCGTTATTAGCAGACCTAATTTTGTATTCACACCAAGCACAATTTGTGCAAAAAATGTTATACAGGAAAAGAAGAAAACACTTGCTGTGGCCTTATGCTCGACATTTAGATATATCGACGGCGTATTGTCAATTAAAAATGTTTTTTTTCCCCCATTCTTATGTCGATACGATATATACCAGTGAGCTTGAGATAAAAGATACGTAGGAGTTTGACACACCTGTTTCATATTTGGATATTTTACGCGAAAAAGACGTTTATGGTAATATAAAGAACAACCATGCTCTAAGATAAAAGTGATGACATTAACTTTTTAATCGTTAACTTCCCTGACTTATGAAGCAATATACATGTACTTTCATCACCTGCATACGGAGTTCATATCTCTCAGTTGATTCGATACGCAAGAGCATGTTGTACGTTTGTACAATTTCTAAAACGAGGTTAATTTTTGATAAATAAGTTGATGAAACAAGTTTATCAGCAGTCTCGTTTAATTAAAGTCATCATTGTGTAAGTTCTATGGTCGACACAATGACCTTGTCAGCAAATACAATTATTTATCATTGAGTAAAATACTGACTGACGTTTTTCATACTTCTTGTAAGTCCATTATTTACACACTGAATTGACGATCATTTTCTCCTTATTTCCCGATCATGACGGAAGGTGTTGGGTCATTATCTATACACTGAATTGTCGATGGATCTCTCCGTTATTTCCCGATCATGACAAGGAGCACACAGCGGGTGTGACCGGTCAGCAGGGGATGCTTACTCCTCCATGGCACCTGATCCCACCTCTGATGTTTGTAGAGGCCCACGTTTACTCTGCTTCAAACTCTGTATATTGTTTAAAGAATCTTTGAGCTTGAATACTGTTCTACTTCGTTATCTCCATATATTTCATTTAAAAATGCCAATAAAATAGTATTCATCAGCCTTATGTTTATGACAACGGTAAAAATTATATCTTTTAGATGGAAAGTTATAAGTATACACACGTTGTTTACTTGAAATCTATCCTTATTTATTTTTTTAAAAAGGGGGGGTACTTGAATATGATTTTTTTCTTCTAAATTCATGTGCATTTAATGTTTAAACTAGAAAAACGATACAAGAATTCTCAATCGTAAATGTTAACACATTACGTGGAGCAAAATATTCAAGCGCCTTGTGTGTGCGAAATGGTGATGGAGCGAAACCCGCTGTTACTCAGTAAAGGGACGCAACTGCGTATTATGGCTGCTTGAGGATATGGAAACATTGATGTGGCGACTTGGCAAACATTCAGATTATGCATCATGGATTGATTCTTTTGAGACAAATATTTAGTTTTAAGTTTCCTTGTGTATTTAACTGTCGACAGATGTGGTGGAAAGTTCAAGCACAAAGCTTGTTTACGAGGCTGAATTCCTTAAACAGGTGAAGTAATCTATATGTAATCCGAATTTACTCTATTTTTTTCATTCTGCACCTTGTAACGCAGGTCTAAAAAGAATACTCTTATTTAAAATTAATTGCTCTAGATTTCTTCAGTAATTTGATTAATTGTATAAAAACTGTTGCATACTCGTAACTGACAAGCTGCAAGTATCTTTATACCTTCTGTCAAGATATTCTTTATTGATATTTTATTTTAGAAATATGTAATCAGTGTTTATGGAATATGATGAATTCTTCAGCTATTTAATGCAATTATTCTTTATTTTAGGTCCAGGAAAGTTATCTTAGTATTACTTGTATTATGTGTTTTTCTATACTACATTTTGAGCTCATGGTTTACTACAGAGAAGCCGACAATTGTACCAGGTAGGTAATCCTGCCCCAGCTTGCTAAAGGTTTATAGAGATGTAATTAAGACTTAAAGATACGTCACCTCTAACATACAAATTTTAAAAAAAATGGCCTATTTAATCCAAAAATAAAATTAAAATGATTGATAAAAATAGGCTTTGACATTTTCCAATGACACACAACAATTATAAATCTTTTCATCATATCTTCTTGATGTATTTGAATCTCAGCTAGTATTTTGTTTTCTTAATCCCATAGACTTGGGGATAACTGGGTTAGCCTAATCGTGTTACATACTGCTGTTGGCTTTTTTTCCAGATAATCTTGAATTTTGTTTACAAGAAAAAGTGGAAAGGTTTTCAGACTCCATCAACAGATATGATGTTTTTTTAAATCAGGAAAACCAAGAAAAAACATTTCCCCCATATGTTGGTAAGGTACCAATTAATATATCAGTTTTATGTAAAATAAAAAGATGATTGCATATAGATGCTATATGTGTAGTTAGTTCAGGAAATTTATGTCATGTGTTTTGCAGGAAATGGAAAATTGGCAGCTTCAATGGACAGTGACTATGGGCTGTTTATCAGACTCAATCGAGCACTCTCCTTATCTGTAAAATACTACCCAGTGGTGTCAACAAAAATCATCAACAGCAAAGCAAGAGGTTTGGTCAATATTTCTACCTGTTAATCAATAACAAAGGTTAAATTGATTTATCCAAAGTTGGATAAAGCTAAGCATTACCACATAGGTACACTGTATATATACACATTTACATGTACAAGTGATTTCACTTATCTCCCTGTAGTAAAGAAACATAAAATGAACAAATTATTTACAGTAAAGTCATGAAGCATCTGTTAGAAATGCGTAATTTACTGGTTTTAATGAATTTTGGAAATGATGAAGTAGCTCTCGATGCCCCCTGGTGTTGGCGAATTGTCATTTTTGGCTCTGCTGTATCCTTAAACCAATTTTTTAAAATTTTGTATTGAATATTTTCAGAGGCTACATTATTGAACATTAGAGATGGAATTGCTTACAGGCTCCAGACAGTTCAAACAGTAAGTTTATGAAACAAATATGAATATTCTTAAAGTTAAATAAATTTATATGAAAGGTTCAAATTTAAATTAGCCAGAAAATGAATGATTTTATAGTGCTTTAATATTAACAAAATCATCAATATTAAACTGGTAAAAATGTCCTAATGCCTATTGAATTTTCTTAGAAATATTTATTGCTTTGGATTTTACAAATCTGCTTATCATTTTAATGCAGGGAGGTTGGAGGAGCAAGTGTAACTATGTGGAGAGTCGGTTATATGCTCATAGAGCCCGGCCCTCCGTGTTAGTCCAGGATATTCGTATTTCCAACCCCAGTGTAGGTCTATAAAAATATTAAACATGCAGAATTTTTAAATGTTAAGATAAGTCTCAGTGTGTGCATTAGAGTCAAGAAAAGTGATTAGGTTTGAATTGCATTAAAATTGAGTTAGCTTTAGAGAGTGTATAATATTATCATATGTACATGTATATGTACATGTATAAATATGCAAGCTAAAGAATTATGAATTTTGTTTTAAATTACTTAATTGCACTCTTATTAATAAGACAGTAGTATATGTATGTCATGAATTTTGTTGAATTACAATGCACACTGCAAAATATTTTTCATGGCTATTTCATCTTCAGAAAAGACCATTGTTCCTTGAATTTGAACCATCTGGCCAATTCAATTGGAAAAATTCCAAAACTTCTCCTAAAACGTATGTATTTATTGTTTCTTTTACTGGGTAATAGAAAAAATTAAGTATTATAATATAATTTGCTAAAAATATCTTAGTGTTTCTAATGCTGTTTTAATGATAAAAATATTGTGATATTAAAATATGTTTTGAAATCTATGTTAAAAAAAACAATCAAATTAGATACTTTTATTTGAAAGAGTACATGAAAAACTTTGAAGAGTACATGTATTTTATTTTGTGTGTAATTTAGAGAGACAGTGGGAGGTAAATCTATCAGCTACGAGGTGACGGAGGGGGAGGTAGATCTACCAGACACCAAATACCATGTCTACGCTGTTGTTGCATCCATCAGACTGCCCAAAAATACATTCTCCCTCAAGGCTGGAGAGTAAGTTAAATATATTAAATCTTTAGGTTTCCTCTACTTATAATATCACCCATTCCGAATTATTGTTTCCATTAAATCTTTAAATTGTGATACAATAGTGGGACTGTTATCACCATGTACATGTATAGTACATTTATAAAACATAAAAATGTACCTCCTATGTTAATTTCCTGTTTTTATTTGTGAAAAATAACATTTAATCAATTCCTATTAGATACTGAAAGTGAATTCTCAATACTTTTTGATTGGATTACAATATTTTGTCTTTAGGACCAAACAGTATCAAGTATTGACTGTTGTTAACTACACAAAACCATATGAGAAAAAACCAGAGAAATTGACATCTGTGATGTCATCAGGGGTAGAGAAGGTAAACAGGGTCTTCTTTACATAGTAATGAAATACACATAGTGATGGATTTAAATTGATAGAAAATGTTAGGAATTTAAATGAGCTATACATGTAAGCTAAAAAATTAGCAATTTGCAAAATATATGTAAATTTAACATTTTGATTAGGAAAATGCAAATGAATTAATAATTTACACATAGGGTCCTTTTTTTTCTTTTAGGAATTGAAAGATATTATAAATATTGGAGCTTCAGCATTGCAAGCTGAGCATGTGAAAGTCTGGAATAAGGTGAGATATATTACAATATCTGTATATCCTTAATGGATAAAAACTAAAAGCACATGTATCAAAAGACTTCAACATAAAAGAATAGCTTTCTTTGACAACTTTACCAATTGTATGTATTAATTGTAGCATAGGGTACATGTACATGTATGTTGATAAGGATGACAGCTCTTCATATGGAGACTCTGTGTACAAGCACTATGATACAGGTTTTATATTTCAGATGTGGCAGAGTGGTTTTGGAATCAGCCATTCTAAGGCCCAGGGAGCTCTGAATGCTGATAAAATTAACACTACTATTTATTACGTACTGAGTAATGTTCCAGCCCCACTGTATGACTTACAAGTCACTCCAACAGAGAGGACTAAAATCCAGCAGGTGCTCCATTACCCTGACAGGTGCTACAATGGACACTCTACACTGTAAGTTACTGAATTCAGGTGCTCCATTACCCTGACAGGTGCTACAATGGACACTCTAGTCTCTACTCTGTAAGTTACTGAATACAGGTGCTCCATTACCCTGACAGGTGCTGCAAGGCACACTCAACACTGTAAGTTACTGAATACAGGTGATATGTACCACCAGCTGTACACAAAATATCACGGATTTTGCTTCCATTCATGGGATCATAGGGTTGGATACCAACTTCTTAAATTTTATTAAAAAATGAAAACTTCTCTTACTGATCCAGAAGTGTTCTAGGGGGTGGGGTGGGGGGTTGAATTATAACTTATTAGAATTTGGTCAGTGGAAGCATGTGTAAAAAAATTTTCAATGAGCAGTGCACAGTATTTTTATCTGAATTCCAGTGTTTTTAAGGCTCCCGTACAGTTGGTCTGTTAAATCATCACATACATATTATTGGTAGAAGTCCAATCTGACCTATTTTGATTTTAGTTCTGTGTGGTTTTCATCTGAGGTTTGTGTTTTAGGCTTGCTAACACTCTGTGGGCTGATGTGACAGATGAGGATGATATTGCCCGTGTGTCCACCACCTGGATGATAACTCTGGAGAAGATGGGCTGTGATTTCATGGTCAGATCAGGTGAGTCATTCCTGTATTCTGGAGATATTTATAATTAGATAATATGGGTGCCTTTTTGTGAACACCACATCCATCTGTAACACCAATATTAATTATAAATTATTTGATTTTTTGTTGAAAAAATACACTTGTTATTAGTTCAATTAATATCAAAGATGGTGAGGTAGAGATCTATATACCTAAATCTTAGGAAGACCATTAAAGTTTCATAATCCTTGGAAAATTAAAAAGATAAGCTTTTATGTAAACAGGTGCAGAAGGAGTTCTTCAGGCGATGCTGTTGAGTATGGGGGCGCTGAGATTTGGGGACAGTCACTTGGAGTTTAAGATGGAACCCAAGGATCTCCACAGGGACCTGTTTTTCCACCGAATCAATTACGGCAATAACACACATCTTAATATATCTGTGATAGTCGGAGAGGACAATAAAGCAAGTATCTATGCTGCTTTGGATCGTAATGATCGGCCATATTATGCCTGTGATGCAGGGTGCATAGACGCCCCTATGCAATTATCGTAAGTGCTTAAATTTTTTTCAAATATAATGTTAACTAAGACTTTGAGAAGTGTTTTTCCTAGTCATTTTTGTTGCAGTCAATTTGTGATATATTTGAACAATTAAAACTGAATGTACATTACACTATCAATTTAACTTAAGGTTTCACTGAAGTATGAAACAAATAATTCATTTGAAGCACAAAATTATTTAAAATCTCATTATTTTTTCCCAGCATTGTTTTTTAAATTTATAGCATTTCTAACTTCATAAGAAAATAAACTTCATGTAATACATGTCTAACAAACATTTCTGGCGACTGATTTTTGTTCCTGTAAATTTCTAGGAGAAAGGTGCAGCAGTTTCCTGTGAAGTTGACGGACCCATTGACGGCCATACTTTACATCACAGCTGATAAAGTTCACATGGAGGAACTCAAACATGTCCTCCATCTACAGTCCATCAAAGAAGGTACCCCAATCACACTCTAATGGAAACATTATTTATACTTAATTCTGTGTGTCAGTGTCAAAATAACTATTCAATAATATTTTGTTAGCAAAGCATTTCTGTTAGCTTGTGGAAATGACTGATGCTTAATGGGATGATTTGGTTACTAACAAAAACAATAATTTTTATGCAAAACATAAATAAAGTTAATAAAAACATACATGCTTAACCATAGAAAATGGCATATTGAAGGAAACAAACTCTATCTTCATTTATTAAAAGGCTTCAAGGTTTAAGATTTGAGTAAGAGTAGTTGCCCTTGATACTTTAGAAATGGTATATATTCATAAGCTTTCAGCATTATAGCCCGCTAGAGACTGGGAAAGGAGTATTAACTAAATTATTCAAATATGCTTACAAATGAAAATTATCTGGTCATTCATGATATTTTTGGTAAATGAAGTGTACACTATTTTTCACATTTTAAGTTACTGTTTCTGTTATCTTTCCAGCTCCTCCACACGAGCACCATGTGATAGCCCTACACAAACACGGCCACCATTTTGGAGGCCTGCCCCTGATATTCTGGATCTCGGTAGCATTCCTTGTCATCATTTTCCATCTGTTCCTGGTCAAGTTAATTATTAACGAGTATTGTCAAGGCCAGGAGAGATTTACTAACAGACGTAAAGGCTACAATGTGTGAGGTGGACTCTGGAGTTTTGTTATGCCCTGTGTGTCTTTCCATCATTTTACAAGGAGAATAGACAATCTACAAAATCTGAAATATTCATATCATTCCAATGGTGGGTTTTAATTTGGTGTTCAAATTTCATTTTTGAAAATATGTGACTTTAAGATAATTAAGCTATGGGTTATGTTATATGTATAATCTTCTTTTGTATCTTTTATTTGTCTTTGCTATATTAACATGCACTTAAATAATCCTTGAATTTGCTATACATGCATATATGCATATTTCTTATTTAGCAAAAGAAATTTGAAAAAAAAATAAGAAGGTAAAAAGCTATTCACAGTGCAATGTGTCACAAAAAATCATATACCTTATAAGCAGAATTTTTAGTGTTGATTTAGTTTTGGCATTATAAGCAAGGGTGCTGAGATCACTAAAATTAAATATCACTTAAAATTATTTGTGGTTTATTTGTAATTGCATGATTCTAAACATTTTAAAATTGCTAAAATTACTTCTTGCTAAAAATAAAATACAAGTTTTTAAGGACACATTGCTCAATTTGTGTCTCACTATATACATATTGATCATTGAATATGAAATCTTTTCATTTGAATAAATTGTTTATTTACAACACAATTTTAATTGTGATCTTAAACAAAATAAATTTTTATAATTTTGCAGAAAACAATTTCTTTATGTTTTAACTCTTTCATGCACTTTCAATGAAATATACTTGTAATTTTGAATCAATAACTTCATTTCTTAAGAAATATGCAAATTAAGACCAGACAAATTTAAGATTGCATGTCTTCATACATGTATATGTTCAAGTCTTTGATGTAACATGCATACTATATAAAATCTTAAATATTGATTTTCAAATTACGTGTATTTGAATTCATTATGGTTTGTGCCTTTTAAGATTGAATTTGTTCATTTCTGAAGAAGGGAGAAGATATATAGTGCTTTTATTTATTTGTTTATCTGCAATTTTGTTGAAGATGTTTGGTGTGCATGGAAGAGAAAGATTGGAAAATTGAGCTTTTAATTGGCAGCTCCATTTTCTTCTTCAAGTCATGTTTGTTTTGTCTCTATGTTTTTTGTTTTCTGTACTCTAGTATAGAATTAAGATTTACTTGTCAACAATTCTGAATTCCGCTTATGTTTTTTTTTTCATTTCTCGCCATAATAATTAGTTTATTATTATTCACTGAAGATATAAAATGTGATTTCTGTATGCAAGTATTATGTAAGATGGTATTTTGTTAAATCTCTTTCGTTTTGAAAAGTGTATGTCTCAGAAAATGTAGTTTTATTCATAATTGGTAGCACAACTATTTTTGAGTGCATATAAACCTTAAATTCATAATCAGGTTATGAATACAAGAATACTAAGACAAAGCCATATTTTTGGCTTGTTAGAGCTATATAAGAAAGTTTAACTAAATCAGTTTTCCTTCTGTAATGAATTTACTATTTAGAAGACAATACTTGTGTTGGACAATACTTGTGTTGCAATGCTATTTTTTAAATGCATATTTACTGGCCACTGGTACATAAAATTCTTTTTCAATGTTATAACTAAAATAGTTTTTCAAGCTGTGTAAGTGAAATATTTATGTTATGACATTTATATAGTCTAATTATATTTTATGTATGAGTTGTGATACATGTAAGTCAAATTGTTTAGTGTAGTCTGAAATGTACATTTGAGAAATTGTAACCTGCTTGTATGTAGAAACGTTGTTTATGTAATATGAAGTATATGTGCAAATGATGGTTTGAATGTGTTGGCGATTACACTGTTTAAATGCTGAAGTTATAGGTTTTGTTCACATTTTCTGTAAATGCACTGTGTACCGAGGGTACATGTATGCAGTATGCAGATGTATACTTGTATATAAAACAGATTTGAGGGTTTGCATTTTATATGCATATTTAAAACAGATTTAAAGTATTCAATATAGGAAACTAATACAGTAAAACAAGCTTAAAGCAAAGTGGAGGGACAAACTACTAGTAGTTTGAATGGTGTAATATTATGTGACGATTGAGTTTATAAGATATTTCATGAATGCAGACGAGTAAATCTGTTTGAGTTTGCTGCAAGTGGGAAATCATAAAAAACATATTCACTATAATCATGTTTTACTGTGTACATGTATATCCAGTCATTTGAAGTTAATAAATATTATTAAAAGTTACTAAAAAACCTTCATCAACGAAGTGTTTTAGAGGTGTAATGAAATCGTGTCAATTTATCTGTTGTAATTTCGTGATGGTTATGAATTCTTGGGTCTATCCATACCTCGAAAACAACGAAAATTACATTCTCCCGAAAATTACTGATTTCACAGAATTTTACAAGGATTTTTTGAAAGTTTAATTCAATTTATTCAGTGGTATTAGAGGAGTCTCAGATAAGAGATTGGTACCCAAAAGCGTAACAGATGGACGGACGGACATCCCAATCACTATATACCCTCCCACTTTTCAAGCGGGGTTAAAAAATATGTGATATTTGCTTTAATAGATAACATTTGTCAATTTGAGCTTCGTAATATTTATCTAACAAAACAGGTAATTGGGAAACTGGTTTGTATTTCAAATCTGCGTGACTACAACGATCAACCAAATAATATCAATTGACTTGCTGACAATGGAGTTATAATTTTACAATGAAAAATGTAATATGTTCCTATTAGTAATTTATCTTATACCCCTTATATAAACAGTGTTACCCAATGTACTTGTTTAAATACATTCCGTCTATTCAGCCGGGGCTATTTATTTCCCTCTTATAGTAACCCTCAGAAGACTGTATCCCACCCTGCATTATGCGTATTTTCCTCATAAATTAAAATCAATTGAAAATGGTGTGTCGAGTTCAAATTTTCAAGATCATTTATTGTACTCAACAAATATCGGTCGTACAATATAGTAAGAAAAATAATCTTGTATAACACAATATCGCAAGAAAATAAACTTGTATAACACAATATCGCAAGAAAAATAAACTTGTATAACACAATATCGCAAGAAAAATATAAAACTTGTATAACACAATATCGCAAGAAAAATAAATTTGTATAACACAATATCGCAAGAGAAATACATATCAGAGCAACAAACACAAAATGAAAACAAAAGAAACAGTGTTTGTGTAACACTGATGCCCCCGTACAAAATACATGTAGTGAGGGTTGAAGTGTTCAAATACTAGTCTAACTCCAAAATCAAGAGGTTTAAATTGTTGGTATCCAAAGGAAGGTCTTGTCACAAGGAATAAACCCACCTAAGAAATATGAAAGCCCTAGTACTAAATGTTTAAAAGTTACGGACAAGGTTAAAGTTTATTTTAAAAGTGGGTCAAATTAGTTACTGTAAGGGCAAGGTTAAACAGGGTCCAAAATATTTATACCATTGGAAGGTCTTGTCACAATTAATACACATGTGAAGAATGAAAGCCCTAGCACCATCTATTCAAAAGTTATCATGGTTGTGGCCAAGGTTACAGTTTGGTCATTATTTTGTTCAAGTGGGTCAAACTCTAAGGTCAAGATGTCTAATTTAGTGGTACCCAAAGAAAGGTCCTGTCACAATGAATACACCTGTGAAATATGAAAGGTATAGCCCCACTCACTCAAACGATATGGGCAAGATTAAAGTTTTTACGGACAGAGAGACAGACAGACGGACGGGCAGAGCAAAAACTATATGTCTCCGAATATTTGATTACGGGGGCATAAAAATAAAACTTATGTTTAATATATTTATACTTTGATAAACATTTTACGCTTTAAGGATACTTGTCAATGAACAAAGTCTGGGATGTAAAAGATGCTTCCTTATCCTGCACTCTTTTACTTTGCGAAATGAAATGGAATTTGACCGCTACATTAAGTAGTACGTACATCAGTCTTTCTTTCAATGATAGATTCCACCATCTGATGATCATGATCTACCAGTTGCTTTTATGGTGGTTTTATTTGAATTTTTTTAAGTTAACTTGGTAAATCGGATATCATTTCAAGTCTAGAAATAAACCCTAAGAATTACATATATATTGAGTGATATATTGAAATGGAAAAAGTCAACAGAATGGCGTTTAAAGAGCATAATATTGTAAAATCTCACGATTTTGATTTAAAGTTTTATCAAAAAGTCATTTCAAACTAGTCACATAAATAATTGTTTGGAAAATATAATAAATTGTGATGTGTTCAAAAAGTATATACATATAGTATCGTGTGAATGACACAAATGTCTTTTTTAAGATTTGTGTACCGAATATATTCTACCTTTAAATCAATTTTGTGGGAGGAAAAAACCTGAAAAATTATCTCTTTGAGATGCTTAAACCAAACTTGCTGTACTCTAAATGTCAATCCCTCTCTTCAAATAGAAAAGAAGAAGCATTTCATCACAGTATAGTGGGTTATAATGGGGGCTCACTAAACAAACTGATTTATTGTTGATCAATTTTTAAAACTTTTTTGTTATGGGTTATGGGGTGGCATAGTGTAAGAACAGTTGACGTAATATAGATAACAGTCCAGCCCATTTCATCAGTTTGTTGATTGATGTCGAGTTTTAAAGAAACATTTAATGACCTTGTTATACATTGTATAAATATTCATTTTAAATTAACCTCATGATAAGATAATATTATATAAACTACGTTTTATCAATCTTTTAACACGAGAAAACCATTGAAGTACAGGACATTAAAATGGTATCAAAGCTACCCATGTCATTAGCTAGTCTCCATAAAGTATATATTGGTAATCCTTTTTAAAGGAGTTAAGTGGTGAACATGTACTTTTAATGACACGATGGTTAATATGCGTCAATTTCTTATAATTCTGAGTCATCACTTTCATGGACAAAAGTAAAAAAAAAAAATCAATTTTATTAGACTTACGCCTAAATTAGGGACATCAATTAGATATTCATAGGTACCAACTCTGGGAAACAATTTAAAACATCTGAATATCTGTCATCCTAAAGATACTCAAAAATTGTGATGTCCGCGGCCTTGGATTGTTTATGCCTTAAAGGTTCAAACCATGAATCACAAGAAAATAAGCCAATTTTATACTACTTTAAAATCCACTCTTCGTGCAAATTACTAAAACTGCTTGAGATTTTGTAACTACGAATACACCAGCAACACGAAAAATCCACTGAGTATTACCGGACAAGATCAGGAAAAGCTATAGGCAATAAGTTAATTAAATACATTTACAAGTATACGTATATAATTTATTCATGGCCTTTTAAAAAAAAATAATAAATACTATCGGCTAGTCGATCCGAAATATCTTACGTTTTCCCGTTTTTTTTTCACGACTTTGATATTTTGTTTCTCAAAATTGTCAAAAAAAAAAACGAAAACAAATGAAAAACGTCTGATATTTCGAAATAATCATCAGCGTATTATAATCCTATTACTATTGATCTCGGGAATGATTGTCCAGTGGCATTCAATTTTTATTTTTCAAAGGTAGAGTAATCTGTTTATGCCTCCCACTGTCATAATTACAAGTTTTACCTGTTGTGACGGGTACTTTTAAATCATATCACATGCATTTCTGATTAAAAAATAAAATCTGTTTCGTGGAATTTCTTTCAGTGCCCTTTTACGTCACTTATCTTTTCTTCTTGGCTTATATAATATGTCCTCAAACATGCCTGTCTTCCGTTCATTTATTTAGGACATAAGAGTGATCATCAGAGCAAATCATTTAGGGGATTGCCACCGCTGTGACAATACGAGGAATGAGACTTCTTTTGTAGGGGAAGGCCAGGCTATGCTTCGACGGCTTTACGTCTATAAATGTAAGAGTAGTGTAACGAACGGCCAGTGCTGAATCATGGCGTCTTGCGTTCCAGACACGATGGAGTGCAGCAAGCATGCAGGGGAACAAATACAGCGAATGTGTGCAAACTGCAATGTATATGTGTGTCTCGAATGTGTTTCTCAAAGCCATGCAGGACATGTGTTTAAAAAATTTCGCGATATCATGGAAGAAAAGAAAAAAGAGTTGGAACACATTGTGAAGCTGACCAAAAAAGAGACTATTGAAGATCTGGAGAAAAAAGCAGAGAGAGCCCTAAAACAAAAGGAATCGTTCTGTGAAGAAACCCAGATCAGGATAGATCTTGTCGAGAAAAGGGCCAAAGCTCTGAAAGCTGCAGTAGATGCTGCTAAGGACGGGTACTTAACAGATCTGAAGAAAACTATGGACGACCACGTGAAGGAATACGACGAAGCCGTGGAGAAATTAAAATCGGCAATAAGGTCAGTCAGATGTCTGGTGGAGGGGTATGACCTTGTTCTGAACTCTGAAAACCAAAGCTCTGTCATCGATTGCTCGCGTAATGCAGAACATGAGATTGAGAAGGCCATTCCAACTGTATCAATTCCAAACTATAGGCATCACAACTTCGTTTTTCCTGATATTGGCAACGAGGTCAAGAAAGTATTCGCACAAATTGAAGACGAGGATTCTTTGGGATCAGACTATGTGGAGTGTGGTGGAAGCAGCGAAGACAGCGATCCGTATGACATGAAATTGACTACTACCCTGACCAGGCAGCGCAGGTCGCCAATCCGAGTCAAGAGATGTAAAGAGCGAGGACAGAACAGGAAAGCTAACCGAATCTTCCTGAGTGCAGACATTCGAACACCCGCTAGAATGAAAGTCGGAAGAGACGACCAAAATGTATCATCGATATTCGCGATCAGTTCAGGTGAGGCTTGGATGAATATTACTGGTGAGAAACATTCTTGTGAAGTACAGAGAATTCAAAAACATGGACAGATTTGTGATAGGATTACAAGAGAGGCTGAACACTTTTCACTGGGGCAAAAAGACAATTTTTATACAACAGAGAAAAATGGATCTCAGATATTTGAGTACAACCTTTGTGATAAAACATTTAGCACAACTGCAAACTTGGCCCCTTACATTGTAAAGGGGATTAAAGTCATGGCGTCCGGTAACCTTGCAGTCTGTGTCCTTGACAAAGACAATTTCACGGTGTCCAAACAGTCGAAGCGGACAATTCGTATTTTGAATCCGACGGGAAATTTCATTGAAGACATTGAATTTATTGGAAATACCAACAACAAACTATTTGTTCACCCACATCGAGTGGAGGAAAGGGTAGACGATTTCTGTGTCGTAGACCGACTGTCAGAAAATGAGGGTCGTTTGATTGTTGTCTCAAAAGCTAGCAAAGTCCGATTCACCTACAATGGCGCTGAGAAAGGTTCTAAACATAGATTTAACCCACAAGATGTGGTCATTGCCAATGACACATCGATTTACATGGCTGACAGAAATTTTGGAATTCACCAGTTGACACCCATTGGTCAGTTTGCTCGTTATTTAATAACTTTTAAAGATGGTATCTATCGCCCCCTAGCGATCACGATCGATGATGAACAGACTGCTTGGATCGGCTGCGAGAAGGGGATTGTTCAGAGAGTTAAAATAATGTTCCACGACATTTTTATTGAAGGACTGGGCAGCCAAGTGTCCCACGTGTAATAACTACAGTCAATGCCACTTATGATTAACGAGATCCAATTTTATGTTTTGTAATGCCAATGTTAGTATTGCTTCATATGCGCGGATCAAGGATTTTTCCAGGGTCGGGAGGGAATTACACAGAAATTTAATAACTAAAAATCCTTAGGGGTGGTCCAAAAACCTCCCGACCCTCCCCACTCTAGATCCGCGCATGTGTTTGTTGATGTATTTCTATGGCTTTTTATATTAAATAAAAAATAAAATTCGATTGAGCACGTTGTCAATAGATGAATGGAAAGGAGGATTAACCGTCATGCATGTAGACTCCAAACTGTAGAAAGATTGGGGTGTCTTTTTTGTTTGTTTGTTTGGTGTAGATTGTATTGTTTTCCCCTTCCTTTCTCATAAATTGTTTACGCTTGAAAAATACTTAGTAATATATATTGTGATTCCATTTCGCACTCGCTTCATTTGTAATACGTACCATTGTTTCCAATTATTTGCTGTTTTTTCTAATCTCAAATGAGATATTTGTGAAGGAAATATATAACTTGAGTTTTTCGTGGAATCTAAGCCAAGTTAACAGGTTGCAAGACTGAATTTAGATACACAATACAAGTATTTTTTGAAGTGTAATCATATACTTTTCTTCCTCTTAAAAAGTCGAAAAAAAGGTCAAAACATGTGGTGGTATTTCTGTTGATGTAAATCTTCCTTATACATGGTAGTAAGAGCATACCCAGGCATGTGACTTAATTGTCTCATTGTTAGCATAAAGAATAATCTGTGAGTCAGAGGTAAAATATTTTAAACTTTTTAACGTCAGAAAAAGCATAAAAGGACAAAATCAATGATTATATATGTCACGCCAAATTCACAAAAATGAGATAAACCTAGTTTCACAATTGATAAACTAGGTTTATCGACTGTAAACTATAGTTTTCAAACCGTTAACTATAGTTAACGATTCGTTAAGTATAGTTTTCATCTGTAAAACTATATTTAACGGTCGTTAATTATAGTTTACGAATGCTAATCTAAGTTTATCTGTCTGAATAAAGCGTTAACAATATATTTTGTTGATAAACATAGATTCACGTTTGTAAACTATAGTTTACAATCGTAAACTATAGTTAAGAGTTGTTAATCATAGTTTCACAAATCGTAAAACTATATTTATCAGATCGTAAACTATAGTTAACGGTTTGTAAACTATAGTTTACAAATCGTGAAACTGTATTTATCAGACAATCTATGTTTTGCAATCGCAAATGATTGTTTTCGATGTTAAGTATAGTTTACGGTTGTGAAACATAGATTTTCGCGTTAGCCATGGTTTACAGATGTAAAATATAGATTAACGTTGTTAACTATAGTTTACAGTCCGTAAACTATAGTTTACAACCGATAAACCTAGTTTATCGACTGTGAAACTATGTTTTGCCCATTTTTGTGAATTTGGCGTGCCATAATTATAGGTAAATCTCGTCACTGGGAACGTAGGCTTTCAAATTACACGACTTATTATTTTTTTTATATTTGCTTACAAACATCAGAGAAAGCAATTTAGGATGTAATTTTTCATTTAACAAATAATTGACTCTCAATCTTTTAAATATTTTTATGGATTTGTCAAGGTGACTGTATTCATATCTAGGAGAAAATCTATGATTTTTAACAAAAGTAAGGTAACGAAATTTTATTCTTATGACAGGTGCGTCGCAAACTACATTGTCCCTTTATGAAATACTAATATATAATACAAAATCACGGGTAATTTTTCAGTGATATATAAAAAAAATATTTGATGACTCTATTAGATATTTCAATGAAGCACAAAACCCCAATGGTGTCCACAGAAAACAAAATATGGACAAACAAGGTTTGCCAAATGTCTTGAATTTTTTCTTTAAAAAAATATATAATGTTTTAGATCTATGGCTTTTTTTTTTATTTTTTATTTTCCCCCACTTTTTTCATTATACAAAAAGGATGATTCTAAAACATAGGCCTAAGATTTTTTTTAATTGTCCAAATTTGAAAATAAATCTAATGGAAATTAAGGGGTGGGTTGATGCATGTTAGACAGGTCATGTCGCTTCCCTTATATACATTACTTTCCTTGCTAATATACGAGAATTCTGTGATGTCCAGGGGTTGTTCTTTCATTTTAGTTAAGCAAAATATAAATAGCTAAAAATCCCTAGTGTGGTCCGGAGCCCCTTCCAACACACCACACTCTAGATCCGCGCATGTGTTTGTTGATGTATTTTTATGTCTTTTATATGTAAAATTAAAAAATGAAATACGATTGATTTAATTTAAGCAATATTTTATACACAGATGTTAAGATAAATAGGATGAAATAAAGAGTGAAAAAGGTGTAATACGATTGTGCACATTGTCAATAAAAGGATGAAAAGGAAGTTTGACAGTCCCGTAGACTTCAAACTGTAAAGAGTTTGAGGGTGTATTTTTTAAAATTTGTTTGATGCAGTTTGCATTGTTTTCACCTTCTTTTGTCATGAATTGTTTACGCTTGAAAAATAACATAATTATGATATAATATTGTGATTCCATTTCGCACTCGATTCGTTTGGAATACGTACCATTGTTTCTGAGTATTTGCTGCTTTCTCTAATCTCAAATATGATATTGGTGAAGAAATAGATAACTTGAATTTTTCGTGGAACGAAATCCAAGTTAGCAGGTTGCAAGAATGAATTTAAATATACAATACAAGTATTTTTTGAAGTGTAATCATATACTTTTCTTCCTCTTTAAAAAGTCGAATAAAGGTCAAAACATGTGGTGGTATTTCTGTTGATGTAAATCTTCCTTATACATGGTAGTAAGAGCATACCCAGGCATGTGACTTAATTGTCTCATTGTTAGCATAAAGAATAATCTGTGAGTCAGAGGTAAAATATTTTAAACTTTTTAACGTCAGAAAAAGCATAAAAGGACAAAATCAATGATTATAGGTAAATCTCGTCACTGGGAACGTAGGCTTTCAAAATACACGACTTATTATTTTTTTTATATTTGCTGACAAACATCAGAGAAAGCAATTTAGGATGTAATTTTTCATTTAACAAATAATTGACTCAATCTTTTAAATATTTTTATGGATTTGTCAAGGTGACGGTATTCATATCTAGGAGAAATCTATGATTTTTAACAAAAGTAAGGTAACGAAATTTTATTCTTATGACAGGTGCGTCGCAAACTACATTGTCCCTTTATGAAATACTAATATATAATACAAAATCACGGGTAATTTTTCAGTGATATATAAAAAAAATATTTGATGACTCTATTAGATAGGTAATTCAATGAAGCACAAAACCCCAATGGTGTCCACAGAAAACATAAAATATGGACAAACAAGGTGTGCAAAATGTCTTGAATTTTTTCTTTAAAAAAAATATATGTTTTAGATCTTTTGCTTTTTTTCCCCCCACTTTTTTCATTATACAAAAAGGATGATTCTAAAACATAGGCCTAAGATTTTTTTAATGGAGCGAACTTTTCATGGCTTAATTGTGTTATATATCTTAATTAATTACTTTGTCGTAACCTAGCTCCGCTTACCGGTGTTTTCCTTGCATCATTTAGAAAACAACATGTTAATTTCAAATTAATTCTGAAATTCTCTTGGGATTTCCCGTCAAAATGCATGTATACACTCTCAAAAGAGATAGTACTTTCCATTCAAGTTGTTGATGTTATTTTCAAATCATTTATGCATGCTCTTGTACATATAAAAAACTTTACTAATCTTTTTAAGTCACCTCATGATTTGACAGAATACACTTGTACCCGGTACAGTCAACTTGCAATCCCGACGCCCATGCAGCCGAGTTTTTTTCTAAATATCTTGATCATTCCCAGTAGAAGGCAAAATAAGGTAATTTACTTCTCCTTTACCGAGAAGATGCGGTTGAAATGGGTTTTAATTTTATAATTCTGTCGACTTTTATTCCAGGATAGGTTCTGGATTTAAGAGTCATGCGAATGGTAAAATCTGGCACAATTTGTAAACAACAATCTATTACATAGCAAGAGTTGTTTTTTTTAGAGAAAAGATACGTTTACGGCTGTTAATTAAGCATCTCTCGTGATTACACACATATCCTGCACCGCTAAAAAATAAATCTGTCTTTTTGTCTTTTTTTTCGTGCGCCTTCTTTGATTTTTTATTTTGATCCTTCATGCTTTAAAGTCACAGTTATCCGAATGTATAACTGATTACTTTATAGTAAAGCTCATATAATGGTCTTCTGCCTTTGGATAGATACAAAATACTTGTATCTAAACATAAAAGTAAACTTAAAAATTATCACCATTGTTGCAAAAAGATAAAATTACCTTTTCCAAGTATTTTGCCTTCTACCAAACTGAACGTGTTATAATGGTAATATAAAATTTGTATATTTTTTCTTGATCATTTTAAATTTTGCTGTTATACTTTAAACATATATTATTGAATAATTCAATAAGGATATGGCAACAGGCAAGGTCTATATATATGTACACTTGTACAATAGGTCAAGATACAATAGTAAGTAATAATACTTGTACATGATAATCAATAAAATTATACTGAATTTCGCTGTAATAAAGTCATTATTAAAAAAATATCATATTTGAAATTATAATTTTTTTATCAATATTTATATGATTTACAGAGCGATAACTCTATCATTTTCGTAAATCCTTTGGGTAAACCTCCAATCGGACTACAAGTTAAAATAATGTTCAATGACGTTTTTATTGAGGCCAGGGACTGGGCAGTCAAGTGTCCCACGTGTAATAACTACAGTCAATGCCATGACTTACGAGATCACATTTCATGTTTAGTAATGCCAATGTTAGTATTGCTTCATATGCGCGGATCAATGATTTTTCTGAGGTAGGAAAAAAGGGGGGGGGAGGGTCCATGCCACCTAAAAAAAAATATGCACTGGACTCAAGGAACTTTTGACTAATAAAAAGATTTTTTTTAATTGTCCAAATTGGAAAAATAAATCTAATGGAAATTAAGGGGTAGGTGGATGCATGTTAAACAGGTCATGTCGCTTCCCTTATATACATTACATTCCTTGCTATTTTACGAGAATTCTGTGTTGCCCAGGGGTTATTCTTACATTTTAGTTAAGCAAAATATTAATAGCTAAAAATCCCTAGTGTGGTCCGTAGCCCCTTCCGACACACCACACTCTAGATCCGCGCATGTGTTTGTTGATGTATTTCTATGTCTTTTATATATAAACTGTATAATTAAAAAATGAAATACGATTAATTTAATTTAAACATTATTTTATACACAGATGTTAAGATAAATAGGATGAAATAAAGAGTGAAAAAGGTGTAATACGATTGTGCACATTGTCAATAAAAGGATGAAAAGGAAGTTTGACAGTCCCGTAGACTTCAAACTGTAAAGAGTTTGAGGGTGTATTTTTTAAAATTTGTTTGATGCAGTTTGCATGGTTTTCACCTTCTTTTGTCATGAATTGTTTACGCTTGAAAAATAACATAATTATGATATAATATTGTGATTCCATTTCGCAATCGATTCGTTTGGAATACGTACCATTGTTTCTGAGTATTTGCTGCTTTCTCTAATCTCAAATATGATATTGGTGAAGGAAATAGATAACTTGAATTTTTCGTGGAACGAAATCCAAGTTAGCAGGTTGCAAGAATGAATTTAAATACACAATACAAGTATTTTTTGAAGTGTAATCATATACTTTTCTTCCTCTTTAAAAAGTCGAAAAAAGGTCAAAACATGTGGTGGTATTTCTGTTGATGTAAATCTTCCTTACACATGGTAGTAAGAGCATACCTGGGCATGTGACTTAATTGTCTCCTTGTTAGCATAAAGAATAATCTGTGAGTCAGAAGTAAAATATTTTTAACTTTTTAACGTCAGAAAAGCATAAAAAGTCAAAATCATAATGATTAAAGGTAAAATTTCATCTTCGGGAACGTATGCCTTCAAATTACACGACTTCATTTTTTATGTTTGCTGACAAACATCAGAGGAAAGCAATTTAGGATGTAATTTTTCATTTAACAAATAATTGACTCTCAATCTTTTAAATATTTTTATGGATTTGTCAAGGTGACGGTGTTCATATCTAGAAGAAAATCTATGATATTTTAACAAAAGTAAGGTAACGAAATTTTATTTAAATGACAGGTGTTTGGGCCATTTGAATAGATGCGTCGCAAACTTCATGGTCCCTTTATGGTTTATATAATACAAAATCTCAGGTTATTTTCAGTTATAAGTGATATTAAAGAAATCTTTGATGGCTCTATTAGATAATTCAATGAAGCACAAACCCGAAAAGTGTCCGCAGAAAAAGATGAGGGCAAACAAGGTGTGCCAAAAGCCTTTAGGGTCAAATACTGCTCCAAGATGAATAATAAATAAAATTCAGTTTGTAAGTTTAGTTTATACAGAGCACAGTTTATAAAAAGGTGTACAATTATGGAAAAAAATATAAACCAGAAGTCTCTGTCGAGACTGTAGCTCTACTGGTTTGTACTTATAATAAAGGAAGAGGAAAGCAGCAGTTGGGACAAAAACTTTACAAAAGCAATAAATAGAATAATGATCCTTGATTAAGTCTCTTTTTGTGGCAAGATTGCAATAAGACTACAACTGTGGGAGAAGCCTTATAAAATAAAATTTTACAGAATTTTCAATTTTAGTTACCACGGCAACATTGTTCATCGAAGTCCAAAACACAAAACTGATAACTATGTATCTTAGTGTAGTCTACTTGCATGCAAAATTATATTATAATCAGACTAAGACTGTATGGAGTAGAATTTTGAAAGTATTTCACAGAAATTTCTATTTTTAGTAACCACGGCAACACCGTTCATCGAAATTAAAAACCAATAAACAGAATTATGTATCTTAGTGTAGTCTACTTCTGTGTGAAGTTATATTGAAATCAGACCAAAACTGTAGGAGGAGTAGCATTTTTAAAAGCATTATACCAAAAAATCTATTTTTAGTACATGTAACCACGGCAACACCGTTCATCGAAATTAAAAACAAATAAACAGAATTATGTATCTTAGTGTAGTCTACTTGTGTCCCAAGTTATATTGAAATCAAATCAAAACTGTAGAGTAGCATTTTAAAAATTATTTTACAAAAAATTCTAATTCTAGTTACCACGGCAACACCGTTCATCGAAATTTAAAACCGATACACAGAATTATGTATCTTAGTGTAGTCTTCTTCTGTGTGAAGTTATATTGAAATCAGACCAAAACTGTAGGAGAAGTAGCATTTTTAAAGTATTTTACTAAAAATTCTAATTTTTGTATCCACGACAACACCGTTCATCAAAATTAAAAACCGATATACATAATTATGTATCTTAGTGTAGTCTATTTGTGTGTGAAGTTATATTGAAATCAGACCAAAACTGTAGGAGGAGTAGCATTTTGAAAGTATTTACAAAAAAATCTAATTTTAGTAACCACGGCAACACCGTTCATCGAAATTTAAAACCGATATAAAGAATTATGTATCTTAGTGTAGTCTACTTCTGTGTGAAGTTATATTGAAATCAGACCAAAACTGTAGGAGGAGTAGCATTTTGAAAAATTGTTTACAGACAGACGGACGGACGACGGACGTATTACTATCGCATAAGCTCTTCTGGTCTCTGACCAGTAGAGCTAATAAAAACATGTATTTGTTTGTGGAAAGATTCTCAAGGAAAAGATCATTCTCTAGTTAAAAAAATAGTTTACGTTTCAGATCTTTTGATCTATTAAATTTTTCTCACCCTTTCCATGAAATAAAATTCGGAGATTTTAAAACATACTCCTAAAATTCATGGAATAACTGTTATATATCCTTCATTAATTACTTTGCCGTAACATCTTGTTTACCTGTGTTGTCCTTACATCATTTAGTAAACAAGTTAACAACACACTAATTTCAAATTAATTCTGAAATTCTCTTGGGATTTCCCGTCAAAATACAATGTACATGTATTCATTCTCCAAAAAGATAATGTGCTTTCCATTAAAGTTATTCATGTTATTTTTAAAAGAGCATACATTAATGCATGCTCTAATACATATAAGAACTTGACTTAACTTTTTAAGTAATAATCACCTCATGATTTGACAAAATACACCTGTACCCGGTATAGTCAACTTGCAATCCCGATGCCAATACAGCTGAGTTTTTCTAAAGATCTTATCATTCCGAGCGGAAGGTAAAAAAAAAAGTCATTTATTTCTCCATTACTGAGAAGATGCGGTTGGAACGAGTTTTAATTTTATCATTCTGTCGACTTTTTTTCCAGGATATAATCTGGATTTTAAGAGTCATGAGAGTGGTAAAATCTGGCAACAATTTATTACATATGTAACTAGTTTTCTAGAGAAAAAGAGACGTTTACGGCTGTTAATTAAACATCTCTCATGATTACACGCATATCCTACACAGCTAAAAAATAAATCTGTCAACTTTTTTTCGTGCGCCTTCTTTTAATTTTAATTTTGATCCTTCATGCATTAAGGTCACAGTTATCCAAATGCATAACTGATTACTTAGTAGAGCTCATATAATGGTCTTCTGTTTGGCGGTCATATACCTTTGGAAATACCAGTATGTATAATATAATTGTATATACCTCAACGTAATCTGAAAAATTATCACGATTGTTGCAAAAAGATAAAAATACCCTTTCCAAGTATTTTGCCTTCAACCAAACTGAACGTGTTATAATGGTGTGTGTATTTTTTTCTAGAGAATTTTAAATTTCGCTGTAATTTCAGAAACTACAATGTAGTTATATTAAATTATGAATATTGTACAACATGTACAATATGATTACTGCGTATGAAGAATTTTTCTGTAGCCTACCACCAAGTCATTATTAAAAAATATCATATTTGAAATATAACTTTTATCTCAATATTTAAATGATTTACCATAAAATTGGGAAAACAAAGAGCGATAACTCTATTATTTTCGTAAAAACTTTTCAATAAAAATAATTTTTAACAAGATGTGTAAGTGAAACACTATGCCCCCTATGGAAACACATTTCTAGAGTGGGATGTAGACGGAAGTGGTAAACACTATAGTTATCGTCTAAGTTAAAAGATGACAACAGACAGACAGGACAAAAACAATATACCCTAGGATATCTTGATCCAGGGCATAAAAGGGGAAGGGGGCTTGGGTCTTTCCTCTTTGTTAAAAAACATTATTGCATCTCAAGTTTTAAATACCCATAGCATAAGCTTTTTTTTTACGTTTTGGATCATATATGAGCTGAAATGCACAAAATCATATAGGTGTTTCCGTCTTTATTGGCATGCAAGTAAAATAGTGAAAGTATTGGTCAAATATAATGATCAAACTTATGGCACATTAGCTTATCACAACCACTAAATACACCTGTAACATACATGTATAACAAAAGTTAATTTCATGTGAATGAGTATTAAACAGTTCTATTAATGACTACTGCATTAAGACAAATGGCAGTTGACATCTCATTAAATTTAGCTTTACATTAAAGCAATTTCTTAATATTCATCCCTACAACTTTGCACAAATGGTATGAACACTTCACAGATTAGTATTTTTGTTGTTATTGTGTAGTTGTTAAATCTAAATGGCACAAAAAAATGTCAAATTCAAATAATAATTATTTATATGAAATAAAGTAAAAAAAAAATGTACAAATGAGAAATATAAACCACAAGATGGAATAAACAAATACAAATTTCTTTGTCAAGTCATCCATTCCCTGCTCATAACAACAATTTAAAAAACAAAATTTAGAAAGTTCTACAAATGAACTGCAACAGATCTTAACCATTTCATCCTATGAACAGGTAATCCACAAACATAAAATTTCAGAGATCATTTTAAACAATTGCCAGCACCTTGCTAGATAATGAGAGATTTCCGTCAGATCTTGTTATTTTTATCAGTGGTGGAACAGCCTGACGTCTGTGTGGACCATGACCACCCTGTGCTGGTTACAGGCCTCTATCACGTCAGCATCATTAGTGGACCCGCCCGGAACCACAATATATTCCACACCACTCTGTAAAATACACAGTCAAACAATCCTACAGTCAATGGACATATCACAAATAAAATCATTTTATTGTTTATGACCTTTTTTTAGTTTTAATCACATATTGTAACCTTTGGCACAATCCTTAAATGACTGATATATTTTCAATTACATACCATGACTGCCCTGTCAATATTGTCTCTAAATGGGAAAAAGGCATCAGAGCTCAGGGATACCCCTTTCAGCTTAGAAATCCACTCCGTTCTCTCTTGCTGTAAAAAATTAAAGTAACAAGAGATGTTTGTAAAACACTTATGCCCCCCTCCCCCAAAATTGGAATTTTTCTTAATCCAAAAGGGCATAACTCGGTCAAAAATGGTGCAATTGTACCCAAAACAGAACTTGACCAAGATATTTATCTGATAAATCTGTATACCAAATTTCATCTCAGTATGTGCAACTTCTGCAAAGAAAATGAACGGAAACTGCAAATAATTGGAATTTTCCAAGTCCAAGGGACATAACTCTGTCAAAAATGGCGCGATCATACCAAAAACAGAACTTGGCCTAGATATACCTCTGATAAATCTATACACTAAATTTCATTTCAGTATGTGCAACGGTTGCGAAGAAAATGAACGGAAACTGCAAATAATTGAAATTTTTCTAAGTCCAAGGGGCATAACTCTGTCAAAAATGGCGCGATCATACCCAAAACAGAACTTGGCCTAGATATTCACATAATAAGCACATTTGGACATAAGCTCTTTGCTACATTTAATCACTGGAACAATCTGTAGATATACTTTTTCCATGTGGGATAAGTTTTTCCTTTGTACCTGATCACATATTTTCTACAACAAGAGGTCCATGGGCCACATCGCTCACCTGAGTAACTTTAGTAATGTCGTTCTTTACCAGATTTCCTCCCTTGTAATACCTATTGTGACCTTGTCATACCCCCCCCCTCCCATGTCACAATTTTTACAATTTAAAATCAATCTACACTACCCCAGGAGGCTTTCACATAAGTTTCAGCTTTTTGGCCCAGTGGTTCTTGAGCAGAAGATTTTTAAAGTTTGTTTCTAGACTATAAAATTCTATGTAAAACTTTGATTCCTTTTTGCGGCCCCGCCCAACCGCTGGGGGGTCATGATTTGAACAATTTAGAATCTACGCAATCTCAGGATGCTTCCACAAAATTTCAGCTTTTAAGGCCCAGTGGTTCTTGAGAAGAAGATTTTTTAAAAGTTTTTTCCAAAAAATTTCTATGTAAAACTTTGATTCCCTTTTGCGGCCCCGCCCAACTGCTGGGGGTCATGATTTGAACAATTTAGAATCTACACCACCCAAGGATGCTTCCACAAAAGTTTCAGCTTTTCTGGCCCAGTGGTTCTTGAGAAGATTTTTAAATTTTTTCCCCTATATATATCTATGTAAAATTTTGATTCCCTATTGCGGCCCTGCCCTTTCCCCGGGGGGTCATGATTTGAACAATTCAGAATTTACACCACCCAGGGATGCTCCACAAAAGTTTCAGCTTTTCTGGCCCAGTGGTTCTTGTGAAGAAGATTTTTTAATTTTTTCCCCTATATATTTAAGAAATAAGGTATCATTTTTTGAGTTTTATTGAGATGTAAAACGGGTTGGCACATGATCAAATCTTCCATAAAGCCCGATACCTTATTACTTATATTTACATTTGTGACTTATTCATATTTTAAATTTGTCTGATTGTTACTTTAATGCGTTATTTTTCAAACCCAACGGCATGTATGTATTCCACTAAACGCGCGACGACCCTTTATGACGTCACACAGAGATTACGTCGAACGTTTATCCAAACGCACATCTATGACCTCTTGAGCCCGTACCTGTATTTATACAGTTATAAAAACGCTTGCTTTCAGTAGTGTTATATAAAGGAAAACATTTGCAAATGTAAATATTTCTATGTAAAACTTTGATTCCCTATTGCAGCTCTGTCCTTCTCCCGGAGGGTCATGATTTGAACAATTTAGAATTTACACAACCCCAGGATGCTTCCATATAAGTTTCAGAGTTTTTTGTCCAGTGGTTCTTGAAGAGAAGATTTTTTTAATGACCCCACCCTATTTTTGTCTCTTCTTGAATATCTCCCCTTGTGAGGGGCTTGGCCCTTTATTTTAACAATTTAAACTTCCCTTTACCTAAGAATTCTTTGTACCAAGTTTGGTTAAAATTGACCTTCGGCTCAGGTGAGCTAAAAAAAGGTTAGAGTGTATATAAACTGCATTCACAAAATACAACTAATCCAAGAAATCCACATTATTTTCCAAGTAATTATGATTCAATAAAAATTTGACCCCATGGAAGTAAGCAATGTTACAGTACAATGTATATGGAGTACATAGAGAAGGTTTCTTACACATTTAAGGTACACCTACCTCAGAGAGAGGAGCTGGAATAGTCTCAAACATGGCCTCCCAGGCATTCTTATCCATGTCCTAATTAACAAAAATAATCACTGTATAAAATAAACAAACAACAAAGACAAAGGTATGTGACTGTCCAACAATATTGGAAACTTAACATTGTTATCCCAGAAGCCAATCCTGGAATGGTCTCACCTTTCCAACAAGTCCCAGTACGTATTGGTCTATAGCGTTGTTTTTCTCAGCCCGTTTCACTCCAGCTTTGAACTGCATCGTCATCACCTTTGGATGCTGTCTCAACCACCTGAAGATTTAAATATATGACTTTTATGAAATTTTAGCTTTGAAAAATCCCAAGTTTCTCAAATACATCCCTCTAAAACACTCAGAACAATGTGAAAAAAAAAATTCATTTAAAACTCCCTATTTGTTAAGGGAGATAACTTCTGCTGAGTGACATCATACCAGTTATTGGCCTTGTCTCCGGCCAGTCTTGTACAATGTATCCTAGACTGCTGCCCTGCTCCTATTCCAATCACCTAAATATTAAATGAAAACAACTTTGTAGTGACAGTATAAGCGAAATGTAAGTCATCAAGACAACTACCCAGAGGCCTGATACTGTCAAGTTTTTGTCAGAGCTAGTAGAATATGTGTCAGTAGTAGCACAGTGGACTAGTGTTGAAAGTCAAGAATAATTTGAAAAATATTTCATGAAATGAACCTCAATCAATTTGATTCATCTCTGACTTTTGCCTTGAGTGTTCATTATTGCAGTAGCTTTTTAAGACTTCTTCAAACTCCTCAGGATCTTGATCTTGAACTTCAAATACCTTTTGATGACTTGATTGTATTGTTTGAATATTTTTTGTCTGGCTTGGTCAAAATATTCCCTGGCCAGTACATATGCCATGTTAAGAGGTACTGTTTTGTAAACTTTTTATACAGAATGCATTGTCTGTTTTTATAGTAATGACAATTATTTGTCATATATTATCATAAATGCCTTTATATTTTCTTTTAATGTCCTCCAATCTTACCTGGCCTCCCTTGGCGTAACACACAGAATTGGACTGGGTGTATTTAAGAGTTATGGAGGCCACAATCAGGTCTTCCTCAGCTTCTTTGTTCAACTGATAATTACAGAAAAATACAATCAGAAAATCCCAGTGTCCACAGAATCAGGAATAGACCACAACACTCTGCTGGGTGTAAGTACAGTAAAACTCGTTTATAATGAAGTCACTGGGACCTCACTACACTGTATATCTGTAATTTGTTATATCCGTAAAAGCAATTCGTTAAATTTATATAGCTGGGGATCCAAGATAACTTCACTAAATCTGTGAATTCGCAATGTCTGTGTTCATACTGAACACTTTTTACTGTACCGTTCATCAAATGAAATTAATGTTTTAATGTTTCAATTTATCATATGACAGAAAGATTTTACTGTATGCTTTCTTTATTTGTTAGTGTTGTAATTAACAATTGTAGCTATTACTGAAAAAATCAATAACTAGATATCATTGAGATGGTGGCCATCTCAAAGGGCCCCGCTTTCAACAATGAACATGAAAATGTAAGGTAAAATAATACAGTAAAAGTCATTTAGTACAACTTCAAGGATATTGTGAATTTACAGATATATATGGAAGTTATCTTGTATCCCCAGTTATATAAATTTACTGGAATTAAAGGGAAAAAATTATGCACCAAACAAAGATTCTAAACAGAAAGGGTAATTGTGACCATGACCTAGAAACTTTGACGAAGGTCACTGCTCATCCATTGACCAGTGGAACTCTGTGAGTGAAGTAATAGCCAGTTTGGGCCAAGGCGAGAGAAGATTTGCTCCGAACAAGGATTTTTATAAAATTCTGCTATGACCTTGACCTTTGACCTAGAAACATGGTTCAACGTCACTGCACACCGGTTACCCAAAGGCACTCTGCAAGTGAAGTATGAGCCAGATTGGGCCAAGGAGACAGAAGATATTCTCCGGACAAGGATTTTTCATATAAGTCTGCTATGACCTTGACCTTTGACCTAGAAACAAGGTTCAAGGTCACTGCACAACGGTTACCCAAAGGCACTCTGCGAGTGAAGTATGAGCCAGGTTGGGCCAAGGAGAGAGAAGATATGCTCCAGACAAGGATTTTTCACGTAAGTCTGCTATGACCTTGACCTTTGACCTAGAAACATGATTCAAGGTCACTGCACACCGGTTACCCAAATGCACTCTGCGGGTGAAGTATGAGCCAGATTGGGCAAAAGAGAGAGAAGATATGCTCCGGACAAGGATTTTTCACATAAGTCTGCTATGACTTTGACCTTTGACCTAGAAACATGATTCAAGGTCACTGCACACCGGTTAACCAAAGGCACTCTGCGGGTGAAGTATGAGCCAGATTGGGCCAAAGAGAGAGAAGATATGCTCCGGACAACGATTTTTCCCATAAGTCTGCTATGACCTTGACCTTTGACCTAGAAACATGATTCAAGGTCACTGCACACCGGTTACCCAAAGGCACTCTGCGGGTGAAGAATGAGCCAGATTGGGCCAAGGAGAGAGAAGATATGCTCCGGACAAGAGATCTCGGATGGACGGACGGACGGACAGACTGATCACTATAGGGCGCCCGCCAAGCGGGGCCCTAATAAACATAAGTCGGTTATGTGATTTTTGTGCAATAATTGCAGCCATTAACCACACATTAATGAAGTTTACATTTGACAAATTGACGATAAAAAGTGGTCAATAAAAAGAAGAAAATATTTAAGGGATGTAATTATTTATGTGTAATGATATACCTGTTTTCTAGCTGTTACAATGTTTTTCATCATTTCACTATTGATGACAGCATCATTTCTTTTTTGTTGTAACTGTAATCCAAAAACTGTCCTGGTTTCCATAGCTGGAGGTTCATATGCAGGATCAATCTAATGAAATACACTGAGTAAGCCACCAAATGAAGATTTCATTAGATTTCATTAAATTTAATTAGTTTAATTTTAAAAACAAATTCATTTTAACAGAGTAAAGATTTGAAGATACTGCATTTGAAAGTTTCAACCTGAAGAATGCAGTATTTGCCTCCCTTTTTTTTCTTCAGAATTTCTAAGGCTTCTTGGAGATAACCTGGTGCAATGATTCCATCAGACACCTGCAATAATAAAAGAGCTTGAGACCTACTAATGCCCTGGTGGAAACATGATGCCAGAAGTTGATATTAGGAACAAAACGCAATGAATGACACACTAATTGTGGTATTTTCTGACAGTAGAAACACAACATTTGTTTTTTAAGAAAATGAGATACTGTTAGAAGTGAAAGTGACCTCTCTTGAGATGATTTTAGCAGTGGGTACGTCACAGGGGTCGGAGAGTGAGATAAAATCTCCAAAGGAGGACATCCTATCTGCTCCTTAAATAAAAATTTAAAGATAATACTGAAGCTAACAATAAATTCTTAGATTCTTAAGATCAGGCACACTATGTAAGTACGAACATTCTCATCTGATCTTCCACATAAATGAACATTGTATGAAAAAAAAGATCCCTACATGTATTAATATACTCACCCCGGGCCCTTGCGTAGGCTTCTGCTAAGGGAGATAAATCCTCCATGTCCTCTACCATACACACTTTTCTGTCAGTCTCTGACATTCCTTGGCCACCAACAGCAGCACCTATAAACAAGGCAGGTTTTAATTATGCTCTTTTTTTGGGGGGGAGAAAATTTGAACATAAAATTTTTTTTATCAATTAACCTTCGATTCAAATAAAGTTTTTTGAATATTTAAATGTTTAGAGAAAAAAAAGGAACATTTTATCAATTTTTTCCTGAAGTGGTGTCCCATTCTGAGAAAGCTTACCTGCTGGGCTGACATGTTTAAAGGATGTGGCTGCTGGTTTTCCTAATGCTGCCTTCAGTTCTCTTACAAGCTGCCAACCGTTCAAAGCATCCAAAAGATTGATGAACCCTGGGGATCCATTCACAACTAAAGGAATAGTAAGAGATATATACCTTTTGTTTATCAAAAAATTCATATTTTCAGTAAGAATTGAATGGGCGTTTTAAGCAGTTAGTGCTATGTACCTTTGAGTGGGTAAGTACAATTTGTGTACATTTGGTTGCATATACTGTAGATCACTAAATTTTCACGACACCTTATTTTCGCGAGATAGTCATTGACTCTTTATTAGCGAGACAAAATTTTCACGAATTGTTGCTTTTCCTCTCTATAATCGTAAGGAATACTATTAAATGCGAGAATGAGAATTTTCGCTAGCTCAATGTCTCGTGTAAATACACGAAAATTAAGTCCTCGCGAATAAATTGTGATTTACAGTAGTAAGAGTTGTGTACCTTTGAGTGTGTTTGGTAAGAGTTGTGTACATTTGAATTGTGTTCAGTAAGGGCGAAACGATTACACGTGTAAACGGCGACGTTTCGATTATATGCTCTAAACGTTTACAGTTTGAGTAAATGTTTACACGAAGGTCATTATCAATGTCTATCAGAAATAAAGTTTAACACACACAAATTGTTTTATTTCATAATTTACAAAAGAAACACCGTCTTTGACCCTATGATAAGCAATCTAAACCGGAAACATATTGAATAAAAGCATCTAAAACCTGATACGGTCTAACATATTTAATTCTGATTTCCGAGTTGCCAATACTAGCGATGTTTTACGACACTTGAAATATAAAACTTGATATGTTTTGATTTATAAATAAATATAATACATTTTTCACAAGTCTTTGAAAAGTGTTTCGATACAGTCAGCAGGTCTTGTTTTACTTTTTTCGAGATTAAAAGATCCATCTTTACAATTCTTTTTTCTACGTCCGGTATATAGCCAAACAAACCAAGCAGTTGGATAACGAGGTAGAAAGTGAATAAGTTTAGTGCGCCTCAAATTCTTACGTTTAAGTCATAATGACCAACAATGAAATTGTAATAACAACTCATATTTATATTAAATTGAAAGAATTGATTATTAAATCCGAGTTTCATGAGTAAGTAGCCATAAAAATCCAACATAGAATATCTCCCGTTTAAACGGTACCGTTTCGTTTACTGCTATCCGTTTAAACGTTTACAAAATTCAGTAAACGTTTCACCCTTAGTGTTCAGTTAGAGTTGTGTAGCTTTGAATGTGTTCAGTAAGAGTTGTGTACCTTTGAATTGTGTTCAGTTAGAGTTGTGTAGCTTGAATGTGTTCAGTAAGAGTTGTATACTTCTGAATGTGTTCAGAGAGAGTTGTGTACCTTTGAGGGGGAGCTCAGCTATGTTTGTTGATATCTGTGCCGGCTTTTGATGAGGATTCATTCCATACCTCAGACTTAGCTGGGAGGTTCCAGAGCTGTACTGGCGCCTGAAGTAGTCTGATATAGCAGTATCATAGTCAGCCGTGTGGTTAAAGGCCTGAAGCAGAAATTATTCAGGGATAAACAAAGTATGAATAAGGAAAAACAATATGATTAATCAATCTATATGGCTTTTTCTCTCTAGTACAATGTATAAGAAAAGGACTTTTACCTTCACTGCCAACATTTTCCTAGTTTCCAGAGTTGTATCTTTACTTGGTGAATTGGAAATCTCATCCAGAATCCTGTCCATGAAAAATTAACATATAAGTTAATATTGTTATCCATTCTAGAATATAAATGGGAACAAAAATCAGTAAATTTTCATCTCCTTTACTGAGGTTGGAAAATTTGAAATATGTCAACACCAAAATTCTTCTTGTCTCAGCATACTTACTTAAGGATCATGTAATTTGACTGTAAAATCTGCCAAATCAAATAGTAATATGTTTGGATGTTTTGCTCCATCTTATGTTCTATAATAAGCTGGGTGTAAATTTATTTGAAGTGGTGCTCTTACGCATCATAGTCCTCTAGATCTGGGTCACACCCTCATGTGGTTTTGGTGTGAATGGTGCCCCTACTTACCAGTTATAGTCCTCTAGGTCACAGATCATAGGCATCCTCATGTAGTTCTTGAAGTGGTGCCTTTTAGTTACCTGTTAAGGTCCTCTGGGTCATAGATTACAGACATCCTCATGTGGTTTTGGTGTGAAGTGGTGCCCTTACTTACCAGTTATAGTCCTCTGGGTCACAGATCATAGGCATCCTCATGTGGTTCTTGAAGTGGTGCCTTTAGTTACCTGTTAAGGTCCTCTGGGTCACAGATTACAGACACCCTTTTGTGGTTCTTCACTTGAAGTGGTGCCCTTACTTTTCTGTTATCGTCCTCTTGGTCCTTAATCCCAGACCTCATGTGGTTCTTGAAATGAAGTGGTACCTCCACTTACCAGTTGAAGTATTCTAAGTCACAGATTACAAACAATCTCATGTGGTTTTGGTGTGAAGTGGTGCCCCTACTCACCTGTTATAGTCCTCTGGGTCACAGATTACAGACACTCTCATGTGGTTCTTGGCTGCAGCCCTCAGTAGTGTCACCCCACCTGGAATATTAAGTTTAAAAAAAAAATTACCTTTTTGCTTCATGAACTGTTTTGTTCAGGACTTTGAAGATGCGCTTGAAATTCACACTTTATGGAAACAATTTCTCTTCATCAATCACAACATCTTACCAATATCAATCTGCTCCACTGCCTTCTCAATCAGAACATGAGGATCAGCGACTGTCTTGACAAAGGGGTACAGGTTACACACCACTAGCCTGTCAACAAATTATAAAACATACTGAGCACTTACAAAAGGATCTTGTTTTATATCCCTCAGTGCAGGGTTAATTAAAACTCTGTAAAAAATTGGTATTTTATTTCAAATTGATAAGATTACCATACTATTAATTGGTTTTATTTTTTAAATCTTTTTTTTTTTAAAGCAAAAAATTAAACTTTGTTGTGATGCTTCCTTTCACCTCGTGACATGAAGTTTATTCTTTATTAGAGAGGCTAGTTAAGAGCTATAGATAGCAAATATTTTCATCTTATGGATAAAATCACTTTAACTAAATCAGCTTTAGTTTTGGTAAAATTACAAACATCACAACAAGTGTACCTGATCATCTCAATGTTCTGTGTTTTCAAGTCACTTTGGTCAGAATCAGTTAATCTGGCCAAAATACCTGCAATTTTTTTTAAAATGCCATGCATATTGGAAGAATGTATACCAGTATATTTATTTACTCAGAATATCTCATTCATGTAAAAAAAAAAAAAAAAATATTCTTTCAAAATGCTACTCCTTCTACAGTTTTGGTCTGATTTCAATATAACTTGGCACACAAGTAGACTACACTAAGATACATAATTCTGTGCATCGGTTTTTTATTTTGATGAACAATGTTGCCATGGTTACTAAAAATAGAAATTTCTGTGAAATTCTTTCAAAATGCTACTCCTTCTACAGTTTTGGTCTGATTTCAATATAACTTGGCACACAAGTAGACTACACTAAGATACATAATTCTGTGCATCGGTTTTTTATTTTGATGAACAATGTTGCCATGGTTACTAAAAATAGAAATTTCTGTGAAATTCTTTCAAAATGCTACTCCTTCTACAGTTTTGGTCTGATTTCAATATAACTTGGCACACAAGTAGACTACACTAAGATACATAATTCTGTGCATCGGTTTTTTATTTTGATGAACAATGTTGCCATGGTTACTAAAAATAGAAATTTCTGTGAAATTCTTTCAAAATGCTACTCCTTCTACAGTTTTGGTCTGATTTCAATATAACTTGGCACACAAGTAGACTACACTAAGATACATAATTCTGTGCATCGGTTTTTTATTTTGATGAACAATGTTGCCATGGTTACTAAAAATAGAAATTTCTGTGAAATTCTTTCAAAATGCTACTCCTTCTACAGTTTTGGTCTGATTTCAATATAACTTGGCACACAAGTAGACTACACTAAGATACATAATTCTGTGCATCGGTTTTTTATTTTGATGAACAATGTTGCCATGGTTACTAAAAATAGAAATTTCTGTGAAATTCTTTCAAAATGCTACTCCTTCTACAGTTTTGGTCTGATTTCAATATAACTTGGCACACAAGTAGACTACACTAAGATACATAATTCTGTGCATCGGTTTTTTATTTTGATGAACAATGTTGCCATGGTTACTAAAAATAGAAATTTCTGTGAAATTCTTTCAAAATGCTACTCCTTCTACAGTTTTGGTCTGATTTCAATATAACTTGGCACACAAGTAGACTACACTAAGATACATAATTCTGTGCATCGGTTTTTTATTTTGATGAACAATGTTGCCATGGTTACTAAAAATAGAAATTTCTGTGAAATTCTTTCAAAATGCTACTCCTTCTACAGTTTTGGTCTGATTTCAATATAACTTGGCACACAAGTAGACTACACTAAGATACATAATTCTGTGCATCGGTTTTTTATTTTGATGAACAATGTTGCCATGGTTACTAAAAATAGAAATTTCTGTGAAATTCTTTCAAAATGCTACTCCTTCTACAGTTTTGGTCTGATTTCAATATAACTTGGCACACAAGTAGACTACACTAAGATACATAATTCTGTGCATCGGTTTTTTATTTTGATGAACAATGTTGCCATGGTTACTAAAAATAGAAATTTCTGTGAAATTCTTTCAAAATGCTACTCCTTCTACAGTTTTGGTCTGATTTCAATATAACTTGGCACACAAGTAGACTACACTAAGATACATAATTCTGTGCATCGGTTTTTTATTTTGATGAACAATGTTGCCATGGTTACTAAAAATAGAAATTTCTGTGAAATTCTTTCAAAATGCTACTCCTTCTACAGTTTTGGTCTGATTTCAATATAACTTGGCACACAAGTAGACTACACTAAGATACATAATTCTGTGCATCGGTTTTTTGCTTTGATGAGTGGCAAGGATCATTTTTCTCTTTATTGCTGTTTTTAAAGTTTCAAGTCGCAACTGCTACTTTTCCTTCCTTTGTTTTTAGTACAAACCAGTAGAGCTACAGTCTCGACAGAGACTTCTGGTTACCTTTGTATTGAGAACAAAAAATGGACAGCTCTTTTTTGTTTCATTTAATATCATACATTTATTGCATGATAGTGAGGGAAATATGAAGACTTATTCAGCTAAGAAATATCATATTCCACGAGGGCTTCGCCCAAGGGGAATATGATATTTCTTGGCTGAATAAGTCTTCATGTTTCCTGAAATTCATGCAATGAATTGTTTATTATACCGTAACAAGCAAAATCTTTGAAATAAATATAAACTTTCAAATTTGGCACCGCTCTCAAATTCACTTTCATTTTTTACGTAAAGTTAATACAAACCCACATTATCATCAGTTTTGTGACGTAAACCAAGCTATTGTGACGTCTACTACTTTTGGGAGTTTTCGTTCAACGGGCGAGAACTATATTGCGGGAAAATACACTAGGTGTTCCGAAGAGGTGGAATATGATGAAAAGCGTGCCGATGGCCGGGAAATATGAAGTTTTACGGCCCGATCACGTGATAACTTAGAACCAATCAGATAATGCGTTGTTGAGAATATTTATAATGAGGTATAAAAATAAGTGTTATCTTGTGAATTATTATCAATTACTTTGCTGAAAATTATATGATAGTTCCTCACAGTGTGAACAAAAAAAGGAAAATGCACCATCAGTTAAAAACAACTAAAAAAGCAGTTGTTAACATATGCAGGCAATGATTTATGTGAAGGCCTTGGAAGGTGTCATTTGACAAAACATGATAGAGAATACAGTCATATACAAGTAGGCTGTTTAAGGCCATTCTAAGTTTTTTCTTTGTTAAGCATGTGTGCCCTGATTTTTGGCACACAAGAGGGAAAAATTAATATTTTGATTTTAATTGGAATAGATCGATCTTTTAGAAAAAAATAAACTAATAGAATTTAATCTTTTGGATAACATTAGGCCCTATTCTTCTTACTATAATGTCTTTGTGTTTAAAATTTTGTCTTGTATGTTTAGTGTGAATATAGAGAGATCTGACAGACATAAAACATGTAGCTGCTGGGGTTCCGGGCAAAATTTAAAAAAAAAGAAAAACTTTAAACCCTTTAAAAAAAACATTCACATCACAATGTCTCTTTCATGAAAGTTTTTTCATTCTAAATTTATATTATGAATTTTTTATCATTAATTGTCAACAAAAAAAATCTTAAATGAAATATATTATTTGAATTTTGATGGAGTACGACCCTCACATTTTTACTTGACTTAGACTGTTAGATTGCAGAAGTACTCAGTAAGTATAGAACGAGCGACGAGTGAAGACCAGCCCCCCCTTACATTCCGTGCATAACAGTCATTCTACAAAAACATGACCAACTAAGATTTTTCTATGTCGCTTACAAATACACCGTTTTAATATCCTGACTATATATTTTATGATCGATTTCAACCCTAAGTCTTAATATAAACACACGGTTTTGTAAATATTTATATATATACAGTTAAAGTTTCGATAAAAAAAATAATGTAATGTTGAAAAACGAATTCAACTGCAAATCTTCATGTCATTTATTTACAATTTCAAGATGGAATTCTCAGCCGTAAAAGAGTTCCAAACAGATTGCGATGAATGTTAAAAAATCATTGCATGTCGCTAGAAATCTATTTAACTTCCGTAACAATTTTATTTTAAATTTCATGAACAGAAAGCAGATTTCAAAAAGACTGAAACTTATCTGAAAGTGACCACGGAACCTTATATCTTTGATTCTATAGCGAGTCAGCTATTTTAGACGATTACATTTTTGAAATAACAAAATGAATTACAGAAAAAAAACTGTCGTCTCTCTTGAAAAAATTAACTTCCGTAACGGTGATTCAGGAAAGATTTTGCATTAAAGGTTTCAAAAAGAGTGCCTTTTTATTCTTTATGAGCGAAATGATTTTAACTATCGCCCAGGATTTCAACTTTTATTTCTGGGGAATTAACTTCCGTAACGATATTTTCACCGAAATTTGAAAATGATTTCGGATTCATGCAAAACTTCATGAATCATATTTTAGCGTTCTATATTGAACATCAGAAACGAAAAAAGTATGGTCAAATTCAGCGTTGTTGAAAAAATAACAAGACTTGATCAAGTATTAACTTCCGTAACATTACCTTAAAATCAATTAATGTAATATTAAAATTGTTGCAAAAATTTAACGATGCCAGATTTGTGGACATCTGTGGACACTTCTTTTTTTTTCATGTTCACTGAAATGTCCTTTATAGAATTATGATGTTCGTTATGTTTTTTGAGACAAATATTTTTTCATGTTTTATATCTTGAATAGGTCCATTTATCGTAGAATGATTTTAAGTATTTCTTGTATTTGAAACTAAATAATTCAAAAATAGATTGTCACCCCTCCCCCACTTCGTACCTGTTGAATTAATCTACCTATATTCTGGGATATTGTCGTAAACCAGCAGATTTTTTTATTTGAATAAGCGGAACAAAGTGTCAAAGCTAAAATTACAATATTTACCAAAATATCTATAATTTATTTTAATCATATTCTTGTTTTGATATGAAATTCATTCTTTCAACGTATTTATCCCTTCATGTGTTAAAAAAGACATTATTCTTAAATATTGAACGTCTTTCTATCATTGCTGATTTATTAAATGAATAATGATTATCTGAAGATCACTTGGCTTCATTTTGCGATATGCTGGTAGAACGAATTGTATGAAACATTTTTTTTTTCTAAATCACAAACACTTTCACGACTTTATAGTACTAGAAATCCTTCGCCACTTCATAAGACATCAATAAATGAGATTAATAAGGATTAATCTGTATGAATTTTAATATTGTTAAAGGCTTTCACACTCTTGCCAAAGTTGGTGGCAAAATATTTTTCTTTGATTTTTCAAAAATTGAAAGCATTCATACTGACCACCTGAAATTAATCATATTAAAATCCAATTAATTCAGACATTTAAACAAAAATGACAAGGCTCTGGGGTTAGGTAAACAGTACACGTTAACGATATCGGCTTCATTGATAGAAGAATTTCATTCTATCCGGATTTTTCCGTCAATCCGTTTAACGGTGTAAGTGGTCATAACAGACCAAGTGTACATGTTTAAGTCCAAATTAAGATAATCTGGAGTCTTTTAAAAATAGGGTCCCATGAAGTAATAGCTCGGCATGATGTTATCACAATGTTTCAAATACGCAAACGAGCTATAATCAACCTACACTGCCTTGATCTCCAGTATGGATAACTATAATGTATATATTAACATTTTATTTTTGGTAAGTAGATGTATTCATTGATTTAGTTTGACCAAATTATGATTTTCTTTTTAAAAACTAATTTTAACAGAATATATCTGTAATATAATGCTTTTTTTTAAAATTTAAATGCATGTTCCAATTCGCATAGTGTAAAAATTCTTTTTAATTTGAAATTTTTTATGCATTTTTTGAAATTCTGTTACGTATTTTCTATTGTAGATACTCATTTGGCTAGGTAAGCTTTTTTTATCTATGTATATGATGTACGAACACGTTCGCATTTTTGAATAATTATTCATTAGGGGAGGGGTGTAGATTTGAACGTTCAGTTGTTACATAAAAAAAATATTAACGTACATTTTAGTTTGATTATACGTGATCTAAGACTTTTCAACAAAAAAAAAGTGTAATATAATGAAAAACGAATACGAGAAGAGCATCACATTGTTTAGATGGAGGCAGCAAAAATTGCAATTCTTGCCTTTACATGTGCATCCAACAAAACTACAGCTTACAAAATGATAAAAACGAAATTACATGTATAAGCAGCATATTTTATTCGAGAATATGACACCATCTTGATTATGAAACGCCAGTACACGCAAGATATACCAGCAATAAGTCTATTACCCCCATCCCACCCGGACATAAATACTGACAAAATTTAAGGAAACAATAATATTTTTACCATATGGAAAACTCAATTTTTCGTCAATCCTAACAATTCTTAACAAGGGTTAAAATAGTCCATGTAAGAAAGTAAGCATAATTTTCATCAGAACACTAATGGGTAAAGTTTTCTAAATTATAGTAAGAACTTCTTTACAAGATGTTGCAAATGTATATACTATGTGTTGTTTTTATTTTGGGCAATGATCAACAAAACCATGTTTTTTTTTAAATATTTTTATTATATATGTATTACTATATATTTTTAAAAACATTAAAAATATAATTCGTATAATTGTCAAAAAAAGCTTATCAGTATTTTAAAATGTTCATGTATGTTTCAAATTGAGAAAACAGTATCAGTTCCATTTTGATGGTTTATCCTCTGGAAGTTACAGAATAATGAGCACACAAAGGAATTCCTTAAATCCTAATTGGTATTTCAAACCAACGATGGGACTGCAAGATTTTAGTAAACTTCAATGTACTTAAAATTATTATACAAAAATAATATTGACTCCTTACTGAGCCGGACAGCAATACTAAAATGGCTCTCATATTTAAATTGTTACTTTGTTGTGCTACATTAACGAGATGTATAGAAGCAAAGTGTATTAAGGTAAAGACAGAAGCAGGTTTTTGTTTAACTATCTGATATACCAACAAAACACGGTGAGAGGGGACTAAGCCGAAAAGTTTACACTTAGAGTGGCGTAATTCTGAAGTGTTGATTTTAAAGATTTTTCGCAAAGATAGTTTGCTTGTCCATGAAGAAAGATAGATCAAGTAGAAATTCTTGAAAATTTTGCTGGTATCTTGCAATAAATGGTATACACGATGTCGATCAAAAAGTTTACTCTATTGGTTAGATGTGGATAAAGGCGTACTGAAAAATTCCAAGGAACTTTTGGAAAGGAAAACGTCAAATTTTACCAGAATTAAAAGCATCAAAACTTACGACCTCAACTCTGTATGCAACATTCCCCACGTTAAATTAAAGTTTAAGCATTTTGATAGCATTGACAGCTGCTTTTGTACTATCTCTATTCGTATGTTGACAGGATATATCCCCGAGTCTGACATATTTTTTCATGTTTGGATATTTTACCCCAAAAATGCGTTAATAGTAACACAACAACAAACAAAGCCTTTTTAGGAACGTTATGACCTACTTTTTCATCTTCCCTTACTTATGCAGCAATATACTACCATCACCTGCGCATGGGGTTAATATATCAGTTGATTCGATAAATTATAAGAGCTTGCTCTACGTATGAAAAATTTCTAAAACGAGGTAAGTTATTGACAATTAAGTTGATGAAACGAGAATATCAATTACGTTGTTTAAAAGAATGCTCAGGGTAGCCAAATATAAACATTATTCATGTATGCTTGTATGTTGTAGAATGTATTGAAATCAAATCTTTGTCACCAGTCAAATTAAGAAATCATTTATTACGATTAATTTATATTCTAGGTAACACAGACTCACAACTGATCTTTAACCTCGCCGAGTCTTCGAGCACAGGTATAGTCATAGACATAAAACATATACATGTATAGGTATATAGTACCTTTGTAAATGCATACTCCTTAAACTATGAAAACCAGTCTTTCATGTCTGAGAAAGTACATGTTTCTTCCTGGTCTGTTCCTTATATGCCTTTGATTTACTAATTTTGTATGAATCTCCACCCCTTTTTTAATACTTTGCAACAGATTGTTCCCAGGATGCCGACATTGCGTTCCTTATCGACACCTCCAGAAGTCTTGGTCTTCAAGCTTACCAAAAGGAACTCCACTTTGTGGAGCGGGTCTTAGAGCGGTACGAGATAGGACCGAACAAAACCAAAGTAGCCGTGATAACCTTCAGTGCTGGCAGCAAACTGGAGTTTGACTTTAACCGATATCGGACGAAGGATGAGGTACTTAGGGCCATTAGGGGTATCCCGTACACGGACGGAATGTGTACTACTATATATAGGGCACTGAAGCAAGCTAGAGAGGAAGTGTTTGTTCCACAGGCCGGCGACAGAGAAAACGTCAAGAATCTGGCCGTCATCCTGACAGACGGAGAGACAAACCCAGGTACGTGTTAGCATGGAACCAAACCTTTCTTTATTACCTTATAAGAGGAGCCTTCATTTGTTTCATATTCAAGAAGAAATTGCATCAAAATCGCCAACTCGTTCATTAAATTGAATGCTTTTCAAAAGCAAATTAGCCTACATCACTTCCGTTTCGCACCAAGAACCAAGAAACTCACACACACGCACGTTACTATATCCCCCTCCCAATATCGTTGTGAGGAGATAAAAAAGATAACTTGATTATAATATGTAGGTCTGTATGAAATTCCGCCTTGTTTTCAATGTTAAACGTGTTTGATTGTCTTTCTTTTTGCATGAGCTCTGCATGCCTCTAAAAGAGTAACCGATTTAGCCATTTTTATATGTTACTTAATTAAATGGTGAATTTATACATTTAGGTAGGTACGATCTCTTTACTTTCCCTATGGCTAAGTCCCTGACGAGACAGGAAGCTAACGATTTGAAGTTTCACGGCGTGGAGGTGTTCGGTATTGGGTCGGGACATCGTGTGGACCACGTGGAGATGATCGGGATATCGAGTGGGGCCAGGAATTACTACCGCGTGGACGACATCGACGATCTAGAGAAATCCAGACTGTTCCACGTACTTCTTAACAAAGTCTGTGCAAGTAAGTCCTTTTTGTCCCTTATTCGTAATCATTCTTAAAATTTTTAATTAAGATAAGTACTAAAGTGTTTTCATATACATGTAAATGTAAAATTAATGCATGTATTGAATGTTTGGAAAAGCAATCACTGGTTTATTAGGGTTAGTCTGAATTTTGTCAAAGTATGATTTCTGTTGGCAACTATTTTTTTGTTTTGGAAGCCAAGAACTTTTTGACAATAATTCATTAAAAGCTGCATTTTGTGATAATCTTACTGTTTTTCTAATCTTTTAGGTCCTCTAAGACGGCGTAGGTACATGTGCACTTCTTTGTTCACGAATTTTTTGCGAGCACTCTTATACTTGTTCACTGTGTGTTGTATTGCACTGTACTTGTATACGTATGCCAATTGATGCTCTTATACATTTAAAACAAAGGATGATTACACTTAGTGTACTAAACGTGGCCCCCGGTAAATTACGCAAAAATATGGTATAGAAAGTAGCCTAATGAAATTATTAAAACAATTCTTCAAGGTCTAGATCGCAACTTTGCAAAATTACACAAATTAAAAGTGAGTAATATTGAAGAACGAGGCTGTGTTTTGTAAGAGGGGTCAATGCAAATCACGAATCTCCATTGTTATTCAAAGTTATTCCGATTTTTAGAGCTGAAATACATGGTGAGCGCATGCTTGCCCAAATTTCTCAAAAGGACAGAAGGTGTAGAAATTTTGGAAATTCAACATATTAAGGGAAAATTTTGGGCAAGCCTGCGCTCGGGGTAAACTTTTTGAAAAAAGGTACAAAACGCCGACAGTTTTCTTCACTGTTTACGGGTATTTACATGTCATTGACCTCATTGTGACCTGTTTAATATTCCAATTTACCACGTGATTTTTGACTCAGGTAACATTGTGAATACGAAAAAATCGATAAACCACGTGGTTGTAGATTCCGTCGAAAGGCGTCCAACTTAGACCGTTTACATGTACATTTTCAATCAATCAACATAGAATTATTTCTTTTTTGTCAAGTGTTTTAATAGGGTGCTGGAATAATGAATTGGAAAAAAAATGTAACGATCTTTTATTTTTAGTCCTTGGATTTAAGGGGCACGTTTAGAGGCTCAACGAGTTTCAAAGATTTAGCTCCTGTCTTCGAAGTAGCATCATTCCTCAAAGTGTTTTTGATTGTAAAAAATATAAGGACACGGGGTAGAATATGTAGGTTGTTTAACACTGGCATGGAATTCTTACTGTCCAAAAAAAAAAACAAACAAACAAAAATCGCCCATAAGATTAATAAAATTGTTTTAGTGATAAAATATCACCACATGCAGCATCACAAAAAATATTCCGTACACCATTATTTGTGAGAAGTACGGGGTATTTAATATACTTTAAAAAGTGCGAATAGAGAGAGAGAGAGAGAGAGAAAGAGAGAGAGATGTTTAAAATTGCAATACGGCACTAACCTTTTAAAAAATATAGAAGTTTTTCTTAAATATGATTTTCCCCGTTTTTATATACAAGTAGGCTCGGTTTATTTAATTTAGTGTTAAATTTCCACCGAGAAACGACCACAAGAAGGGGGATCTGGATTTATAGGGGTCATATGCATCTCAAAGATCCTCCCCAAGTACCATCTTTCGTAAAAAAAAAAAATGTCGTAATTCTTGAAAAATTCTTTTTTATTTTTCTGTATACAGTTTGTATTTTGTATTAAATTCTAAAAGCCATTATAACTGGCTAAATATTACATGTTTTCAATCGATCTGCCCCGCCTACACTGAATATCAATGTGGCACAATTAAAACCCAACTCGGACAAGCGCAACATTCCGGAGTTAACACGAAGTATATGGCTTTTTAAATTACCATTTATAAAACTAAGACGCCGTTTTCAGTGTGAATTTTTGCAAGTAATATACCACAAAGATAACAAAGTATGAGTTAGGTGTAAAATAATTAACATTTGAGTTAATTAGATAAAGTTAGAGGGGTCCGAAAAAGGGGGCCACGGCAATATGCTTAAGTGGAAACATTCTTTGGATATTTAATGTAAAACAATTGTGTTTTTAAATATATGGAAGACAATTTTATATAGGAAACTAATTGCAAACATAACAGAATAATGCACAGAAATTCATCTTTCGGATTTCAAACCTCATTTTCTTCTCCTACAAATCTCTATATTGTACAGAATTTTTTTTTGATATCTGTAAAAACTTTTTCTCTTAAACTTTTTAACGCATTTATCAAGATGCATGTTCGTGAAATTAACAGGCATGTTGGTAAAATATGGAAGGGAATTACCGCCAAAAGTCTATGTATCTTCCTTTTATTCTTATTCTGCCTACTTCTTTATGCTTTGTTATTATTGTAATTATATGTCACTTTATTGATTTCATATTCGTCTTTATTACATTTCACTTTGACTTTTATCCTTCTTCATTTTGTCCTTACTTCTATGTTGCTTTATTCTTGTAAATTCATTTTACTGTCTTAATGATTATCTTTATTACGAACGATAACTCAATAACGCAAACAATGAAGCATATTCAATGAAGACGAATACAAGTTGTCCTAATTTAGTGCCGCATTATAACGCTAGGTGGCAGGGGTGTTCGCTAAGAGTGTTGGTAAAATTAGGTAAGCAAACCCGGGCCGGGGTTATTCGAGTTTTTTCAG
>PRKT01000063.1:1339300-1373973 GCA_003671525.1 Saccostrea glomerata | reverse complement strand
GGGCCGCTATTCCTGTGTGCCCAGAGAAAATAAATATGGAGTTTGGATCAGGCCTTCAGAAGTTCGAACTAAGGTGTATTGAAGAATCTCAAATAACCCGACCCGGGTTTGGTTACCTAGTTTTACCAACACTCGTAGCGAACACCACACCACCTAGCGTTATAATGCGGCACTTAATTTTGACGGTTTGACAACTTTCATTCGTCTTCATTGAATATGCTTCATTGTTTGCGTGATTGAATAAGTTATTTCAGAAACTGTTTAACTTGAAAAGAAAGTAGAATGAATTAACAAGAATAATTTAACATAGAAGTAAGGACAAAATGAAGAAGGATAAAAGTCAAAGTGAAATGTAATAAAGACGAATATGAAATCAATAAAGTGACATATAATTACAATAATAACAAAGCATAAAGAAGTAGGCAGAATAAGAATAAAAGGAAGATACATAGACTTTTGGCGGTAATTCCCTTCCATAGTAAAACAGGGTTTCACGTTGTGTATGTCCTAAATATTTGCAAAATTACAACCCTATTAATTGATAGGAAGTCAGGATTAAGTTCATGAAACAAAATAATTTCGATCAGATTTAATCAGTAAACTTACTGCTGAAATTTTTCACAGAGAGGACTCTATACTGTCAAAGTTTAATTGAACGAGGGTTTTAGCTATGCTAGTTTGATTACGCTCACTTATTTGAACTATTCTGTTTTAGTGCAAGTTTTCCTATTCGATTGAAAATTATTCATTTTTTTTATCAAACAGACAATGATAAGATGAGGAGTTTTGGTAAACATTAACTTTATCATATTTTTTTCTTGTAGGGTGTAACAACAAGCCTGCCGATATCTTCTTTATTGTGGACAAATCCTCCAGTCTCGGCAGTGTGGCAAACTTCGACAAGGAGCTCTCCTTTATTGCCAGATTTGTGGAGGGGTTTAACATCGGACAGGGTGCCCAGGACGTGAGGGTGGGCGTCATATCCTTCAGCACGGACGCCCAGCTAGAATTTGGACTCTCTGCTCACAGCGACAAAAGGAGCTTACAGGACGCACTGCTGAACATCAAATTCTCACTTGGAAATACATATACTCATAAGGCGTTTGAAATTTTACTAAATCAGGGATTTTCTGCCTCCCCACGCCCCCGTAGAGTGCCTCGTGTTGGTAAGAGCCTTGTATATCACCATTAATTCTAAAGAAATATTGATCATATAATGAGTATATATAGTGAGCGGAGCAACATTCTCTTACATGTGTAATGATAAATATTTAAATATTAAATGATGCAGAAATGGATAACTATATAACTTGTACCATTCACTTTTTTTGTACCATTGGAATTTTTTTAATATCAGAAATGAAATCGTCCAATCATGAGTTTTGTGTAAAAAAAATCCACTTAAATGCTATGTTTAATTTATGAATTCATTACGGTATATTTCATTAAAAATCAATACATGTACTTATTTATAAGAGCATTTTGTCTGAGTTAGAAATATATTCCAACATTTGCCTTTGCGAAAATACCTTGGCTTTCTATTTCTAACAAGATAGATGTTGGATTTTGTGATGCAGTTACCAAGAATTTCCTTACAAAAACTTGAAACCAAAAAACTTAAAATTTTATTCTTTAAGGTCGGTAAATGTGTCCTTGTTTGACGTTGACGATATGTGTAGATTGACTAGATTCCTTCGTTGAAATATTTTTAATAGCGTACATTCCTTTTCAAGTGTATATACTATATATATACTTTCCAAGTGATCCACTTCAACTAAAAGTTTTCTCGGGGTAAAAAGTGTGAATTGAATTCTTTACTTTATGTTACTGGTAAAATTAATATATAATGACCATTCTATACCATTTCGTACATGTAGCTTTCATTAAGGTTAAGGTTAATTAACCCTCTGGTAAGAGAGATAACTCTCACTGGAATGAATGAATTTTTTTAAAAATGCATTGAGAGCAATTTCTTTTATTTTATTATGCAAGGTAGCCTGAAGAGGCATTCATTCATAAGTTGAGATTTTTTTTTAAAAATAATTGTCAGCGTAATAAAGCAAAGTTTTATATGAAACAGAGGAAATATGAGCATAGGAAGGATGCACCTTAAATGAGCCCATTTGACTCGAATGCAACACGTCTCTATATTAAAATTTAAAGTATATGTATATATGCATATAAACTTTTTTAATAAACATGTTTTATGAAAACCACTCAAAGTTTCAAATACATGTATTGAATGGGGAACAAGCTGAAATGACCGTCAATTCAATATTCATTAGTACTTACCTCTGACAAAATCTTGTTGAAAATAAAAAGTTTGAGGAAATAAAGTGAAAAGAACTACTCTGGACAAAATTGCTAACGCACCACCATAAAAATTGATATTTTATTTTTATAAACCTGTTTATGATGTATTTAATATATAAAAACACGGTTAATGTTTTAAAATATAAGCGATATTTGGGCGAGGGTAAGAAAACGTGATAGAGGGCGGGGCTTGCAAGGGGTAGTTGCATGATAAATATAACTATGTTACTTTAATAAAAATTTTTACATCCACTGAATATTTTCTCCTTTATTTCTTAAGAAAACCCATTGCGTTAATCACTGCATGAACTACAATCGGCATGTCGCCTGTACAGATTTCTTGATCAATTGCTGTTCCATCAATGAAACGTAGAAAGACGTTCGCATCATTAATACAATAATTAATATTTTAAATCCTACTTTAAATGATTATTTAAACAGATATAAACAATAAAATGTCTTTCTTTATTTTTGTTATTACTGGAATTAACGGTCGCAGCTATTGCAGAAAAAATTTACATAACTGCTAAAGCATATTAATGTCAAAACTTTTAAATAACTACAATGTTTAATGAAGTGTGACCAATGGCAATTGATAGAAAACATTAAAATAGTTTCTATTCCATCGGATTTAGCACAGAAGAATATTTTTGGAAACATCAATTTTCACATGAGAATTATTGCAGGTGTGATTATGACAGATGGGCAGTCTACGAATCCATACAAACTAGATGACGTTCTAAAGCTGGTCAAACGCAGAGGAATAGAAATATTCTCTATTGGTATGTTGTACTTCATTGCACAAAAATGTTGCCTCAAAAGTCAAGAATTTTTTTATTTACAATATTTTTATCAAAACATAATCTCAAATAATTGAAATAAAATATAATAAAGAGGCGTTTAAATACGTTCTTAAAATGAGATGTACATTAGACAAATTCATCTACAACCAAAATACTCAGAAAAATCTCAAACACTGATATACATTGTACTTCGAAGAGCATGGAAATGTCGAAGTAGTTATAAAGGGAGTCCCAACATTGTTATCTCAATATTTTATCCAATGTACTTAGTATCTATCAATATCTAGACTTGCAAATAAAAACAAATTCATTATAACCAATGTTAACAAATAAGGAAATCAACCTTTGCCTATACATGTATTTTTACTTTAGGTTTTGGAAGCGTGGACGTTCCCGAGCTAAACAAGATGGCGACAGTTCCGGACCACAGTCACGTGTTTGTCGTGGATGATATACACACGCTCGACACCGTGCGGGACGAATTATATCTGACGATCTGCAATCTGATTGGACAGTCCTAACACGCACCTACCAAATGTCTAAAACTACCTCATATATGCCTCGTAATTTGGTTATTGAATAGCTTTTGAGTAGACAGCCGTTTTGGCGGTCTATTCTTAGCATCAAGATTGATACCAAAAGGCAACTAGTAAAACTAATGACATGCAATAACATTTCAAGATTATTTTATAATTAGCATATTCAGTTGTTGAAAGTTATTTAGGTATTTTAATGAGTTTACGTAATAGTTTCATACAACCCTTGTACACAGTATATTTGCATCTTCCCGTGCGATAATTTTTCGTATTGGTGTAGTTTACAGTTCATTGTGTCATAGTCATTTTCATGTATACTCTTCTCATCTGCTGTAAGTACTTTTGTACTGTCTTGAACCAGCTGTTTTAGCGTCCCCTCGAAATTAAGTTGATTATAGTTTAAAATACAATGATTTTCAAGAAATATGTTATTATATATCCCACTTTTTTGTTGTTGATTACGCTTTTCCAGTATGTAATAAAATGGTTCAACGACTTTTTCTTCTGTTGTCTTGGTAACGACACTTCCTTCTGTTATTGTGGCTTTTCTGAAATGAAAACAGTGTTTTATGATAAAGATGAAAATTTTGTTAGTTAGCTTTACGTATTCTATCGCTAATAGTCCCAGATTCGATGATCCTTTTGTTTTTATCAATAAAATCAGTTTTCCAAAACTATCCATTAAAATATCGCTTCCAATCGTAACATATTTTATTCCAAATGATTTAAAAAAATTAATCATATGAGAATTCTGCTCTTGAGTATCGAATAAGACAAATAGTATCATAACGACCATAGAATCTACGAAATGCAGACACAAGGGATTATTCAAATTTTCTGTAATATCAACTTATCTGTCAGTAGCCTGACTCGATTTAAAAGTGGATCCCATTTAAAAGTTGATCCCACTAGGGACTTTTGAATATCGAATATGTCGGGATACATCTACATCATGTTTACCTTTAACGATATTTTACTTATAATTTATGAATTAGGAAAGTTGATGGTGGAAAAACTGAAATAACCTTGTTTGAAACACAGTTAAGTTGCTAGTCGGCCCATATGCATAAACTCATTGATGTCAATCCTCCTTGATTAGCATGCTTAAATGTAGGTTATAACCTTTCTCTCGGTAAATCCTTTTATACATTATACTTTAAAAATCTTTCAACTAAAATTAATTTCATACTAGAGCCGAGCTCGTTGCAAAGCAACGAGTAGGTCTTCCGTCCTGTTTGACCGGAAGTAACTTTCATTTTAAAACAAAATGAGTAATGAAGTCCAAAAATGGTTTAATCCTCCAAATCTATGTTAATTATTGCAAAATTAAGCCATTCTTTGATATTTCCGGTTTGACCGGAAGTGACGACGACGGACGGAAAATTAATATTTAAGCTTCTTGTGACACATGTTACCCCAAAACCCGTCAAAAACGGCAAAAATATGCATTATCTGACTACTTCCGGTTCGACCGGAAGTGACGTCTCAGGACGTAGTTTGACGACCCCATTAGATAAAGCATGATATTTTGAACAACTTTGCTTCTTTGATGTATAACAAATTCTCAATACTTTTTGAGATATCTGGAAAAAACTTTTGGCCCCTCTAGATCCCTTAATTTAGGGGTCAGCCCTTTTTTTCGACATATCAATTGGAAGATCTTCTAATTCTGCACAAATTATGTTCTATATATTTTAACAAAATATTTTTAGTTAAGAAGATAAAAAGTAAAATATGCGTAATTTTTGGCTCTTTTAAGCGTTCTAATTTTTGACCCCTATATAGCGCCATTTTGAATAGAGAAATCGAAAAACAAAAACCGATGTGCACAACTTCAATCCTTCTATTATCTAAAATCAGTAGTATTTCTGCTCCAGCTTTAGCCGTCTCTGAGCCTTTGTCTGGAAACGAAAGCCTATAAATTTTCCTTTAAAGGGAAATAACTCAAAACCGGAAGTGACTTTTTGAAATTTTAGATAACATTCTGATAGAGTTTAGTAACGTCTATCAACTCTAAAAATTTGAGTAAAATCCATCGAGAAATGAGTGAAATATGAGGCCTCAAAGTTGGCGTCTAGGAAAAGGAAAAAAGAAAAGAATAATAAGAACTAGAGCCGAGCTCGTTGCAAAGCAACGAGTAGGTCTTCCGTCCTGCTTGACCGGAAGTAACTTTCATTAAAAAAAAAGTAATGAAGTCAAAAAATGGTTTAATCCTCCAAATCTATGTTAATTATTGCAAAATTAAGCCATTTTTGGCAACTTCCGGTTTGACCGGAAGTGACGTCGACGGACGGAAAATTAAGATTTGAGCTTCCAGTGACATATGATATCCAAAAGCATGTCAAAAACAGCAAAAATATGCAATTTTTGACTACTTCCGGTTTGACCGGAAGTGACGTCGCCGGACGAATTTTGATGACAACAATAGATTGAGCTTGACATTTTGAACAACTTTGCTTCTCTGACGTATTACAAATTCTCAATACTTTTGAGATATTCAGGAAAAATTTTCGGCCCCTCTTGACCCTTAATTATAGGGGCCAGCCCTTTTTTCGAGATATCATTTGAAAGATCATGTAATTCTACACTTCTTTTGTTTTATATGTTTTAACAAAATAATTTTAGGTAAAAAGTTATCAAAGAAAAGGTGTCATAAATTTTGAATTTTACGATAGCACAATTTTCGGACCATAGCGAGCGTCGGCGCTTTGTACTTCCGGTAGTTATGATATACTTAGTACACTTTTCCAAAGGTTCCTCTAGCATCACTGAAAATTTCATACTTCTGTGTTAAGTACTTTTTGAGAAAACTGTCGGACAAAGTGACCCTTTAAAAATCACTAAATCGCAAAAAACTCCGAACCGGAAGTGACGTCATTAAAATAAAAAAAATGTATGTCTAGAATTTTTTATGTTCTATCAGACCTGAAAGTTTCATGTAAATCGATCGAGCCGATTTTGAGAAATTGTGCGTACAAAATCGGTAAGAAAAAAAAACAATAATAACTAGATGCGTTCTTGTTGCTAGAGCAACAAGCGGTCTTCCGACCGACTTTTCGTTAGAGATCTAAGCTGCCTCATCCCATTTCAGAATCTTTTTTTTTGTTTACGTTCATTTACAGCAGTCTCTCAACATATATCATGATTATTACAGGTAAACCTCAAAATATCTTTAAATATAGCTTTTAAAAATCGGCAAAATATTTTATACATGTTATAAAAGTGAGAAAAGGCATTTGTAATTGAAAAATGACAGAAACAAAGAAAAAATTTGGGAACGCCCACGGCGGGATTCGAACCCCCGACAGTGGGACAAAGTTTGGTTCGGTCATATCTTTTCAATATATGCACGCATCAAGACACGGAATACATATTTAGAATTCTCATTAGACACACTATAAACCCTGTAAATCCTGAAGAAAAATATCGAAAAAGAAAAAAGTTGAAAAATGGGACTTTTTGAATTCACTTCCGTTTGCGACCGGAAGTGCCGACGACGATAAATAAAGGTCGTTGTTCAGATTGGAGTTCGATGTTCTATTACCTCAGTGAGTTTCACTTTCATATCTTCAGCCGTTCTCGAGAAAACTGCTGGACAAATTGCCTTTTAAAAAAAACAAAAATCCCCCAAAATCGCGAACGGAGGTGAACTTTAAAAAAATTGAAAAACACGTCTAGAGATATTCTCATGATGCATCATCCCTGTAAAAATCTTTTAGATCCGTCCACGCACAGCTGAGCTATCGCTCTAACTATGAAAAAAAGAAAAATAATAATAATAACTAGATGCGTTCTTGTTGCTGGTGCAACAAGCAGGTCTTCCGACCGATTTTCGTTAGAATTCTAAACTACGTCATCCCATAAAATTTCAGAATTTATTTTTGTTCGTTTACGTTCATTTACAGCAGCCTCATAACATACCTCATGATTATTACATGTATTCCTCCAAATATCTCCAAAATAGCTTTTAAAAATCGGCAAAATCTTCCATACAAGTCAAAAAAGAGAGAAAAGTTATTTGCAACTGAAAAAAGACAGAAACAAAGATAAAAAAAATTCAACGCCCACAGCGGGATTCGAACCCCCGACAGTGGGACAAAGTTTGGTTCGGTCATATCTTTTCAATATATGTACGCATCTAGATACTAAACACATATTTAGAATTCTCATACTACACACTATAAACCTTGTAAATACTAAAGAAAAATATTGAAAAACAAAAAAGTTGAGAAATGTGACTTTTTGAATTCACTTCCGTTTACGACAGGAAGTGCCGACAACGAAAAATAAAGGTCGTTGCCCAGAACGGAGTTCGATGTTCTATCACCTCAGTGAGTTTCACTTTCATATCTTTAACCGTTTTCGAGAAAACTGCTGGACAAAATGCCTTTTAAAAAATACAAAAATCCCCAAAAATCACAAATGGAAGTGAATTTTGAAAAAATGAAAAACACGTCTGGAGATATTCTTATGATGCATCTTCCCTGAGAAAATCTTTGAAATCTGTCCACGCATAGCTGAGATATCGGCTGTACTATGAAAAAAGAATAATGATAATAAAAAAACAGAAGGAAAACAATAAGGGCTTCCGAAGGAAGTCGGAAGACCTTAATAATAATAATAAAAAACAGACGAATAACAATAAGGTCTTCCGAAGGAAGTCGGAAGACCTTAATAATAAAAATAGTGGAAAAGAAACCTAAGAAAAACAAGAAGGTCTTCCGCTGAAGACGGAAGACCTTAATAATCTTAATCATCAGAATCAGTAGAAGGTCTTCCGTTGGAAACGGAAGACCTTAATAATAATCTTTACCAACAGAATCAGTAGAAGGTCTTCCGTTGGAAATGGAAGACCTTAATAAGATGGGTAATGAAGAGCAGAGAATTATGTCCGTTTAGGGATATTACCATTACACGATTAGTTTGGACTTTCAGTAAGGCGTGGCATTCTCGACGTTACCTAATGAACTTCTGAGACTTACACAGCTTCCCTTCACTGTTGAAATATACATATGATAGAAATGCGGCCGAATGTTAACTGGTGTAGTAAATAGCCAATTAAGAGTTCTCTCACGACACAGTTTTCAGCTCAGTTTTCAGTTCTTTATTCCGTGGAACGTACATCCCATAAGCATCATAAGTACAACATTGTATTTATCAATTACATACATAATGCAATAACATGTTATAAACTTAACAACTAGTAATACATACATTTTATTATATAGCTAATTGATTTAAACATTCCATTCGTAATTTCTTCGCATGATATATATATTTCCCTAACTGATTTACATCTTTGGTATTTGTACTACAGAATAATTGTATTAACTTGAAGACACTTGGTTTTTGGGAGTAGTAATGTTTGATGAACTTGTTTCTTAAATCGTGAAAAACTGGACAAATGAATAAAAAATGAAATTCGTCTTCAATATCATTTAAATTACACAGAACACATTTCCTATCACTCCTTATCAAGTTCTCGTATCTTCCAGTTTCAATCTTTAAATTATGTGCTGAAAGTCTTAGACATGAAATTGCTTTTCTATATTTTACATGGATGGGTTTCTTTAAATAACCTTGTAAACAAAAATAATCAACTAAATGCTTATATAAGTAATAGTTAATGTATATTTATTATGGTGTATCCTGATTTTTTTGGAGGAAGGGTGGTGACGAGTGCGAAGCACGAGTCTCCGCCCTTCGTCCAAATAAATCAGGATACACCATAATAAATATTCAATAACTTTCTTGTATCATGGCCAATCAAACGTCATGTCACAGATTTTCAGCATGATTTTTAATTACACCAATAGAAAATGTAGTTTTTGTCTGGTGACCGCATGGATGATCTCTCCTTCCTGTCAGTATTTTTAATAAGCATTTTACGTGCGTGTGTTCATGAGAAAGGACGTCGGATTGAAGCATCCCAGCACCCCCCCCCCCCCCCCCCCCCCCCCCCCCCCCCCCCCCCCCCCCAAGGATCCTGCTGGATCCGCCCCTGGATTGTTAATGAAATTCACAAGAAAACCTTTGGATATCAAAGAAGAAAAATTCGAAGTTGAAGAAGGTAAATTCAAGTGTTATTCGAAAATCAAGAAAAAAAGATACTCCTTGATCATTTGACATATTCGAGAGCTGTCGTATTCACGAAAACGCTGTGTCAGGGTCAATTACTCTTCATCTGTGAATGCAGTACAGCTTAGGTCTATAATATAACAATAGGTGGGATATTTAATATATTTATACCCCCCGCTTGAAAAGCGAGAGTATATAGTAATCGTTAATTCTGTCCGTCTGTTTCTGTGTGGGATTCACGTCGAGAATTTGATTTCTCGTTTTTGTGGATTGAATATTTGAAGAGCTCTGTAAAATCATTTCGTAGTTTGGGATATATACGTACTGTAATTTATGTGAAATACTTTTATTTCACTTGCAAAAATTTTGCATTTGTATATTACAAAGCCCATTCATTCTGTTATTCAAATTCAATATACATGTAATTTAAAATGATGAAATCGCCTTGGTGTTCAATAATTTATTTACACGGCACAGTTTTTGCTGGCTCCGCCCATCGGTGTATCTCCAGTTATTGTACACTTGACTTCAAAGGAAAAACACCGCAGCCATGATACAACATACATTTTGGTGACTTACATCTATCAGATATAGCCTTCTGTTTAAAAACGTCACATATTCTATTGTGTGTTATGTCTTATAAAATGCTATCTTTTTGATTACTATGAAACAAGTCAGCTAAACCTAGAGTGTACATTTTTTTTTACTCATAACCCAGGGATCTTTATTCTCTACCATATCTTGATAACATGCATTCAAAATACAATTATTACTTTTTCTTAATTTTAACCAATATTTTAATATTCTGCGCTTTCTGAATATATCTAGACACAGAGGTGGGGCATAAGTCGTCTCATCTTTTGTCAACAACACATTAAAGTTCCTGATGTTATTAATTTCTTTACCAATGAGAATCTACTAGTATTCGCCATTACGTATAGCGCCGAGAATGCCACGCCATACTGAAAGTCCAAAGTAAAAAGGGTAAAGTGGTCCTAAAATACTCGAGTACCTTATCTTTAGGAAAATATAACCATTTTAATTGCATTATAATGTACAGCATTTCCATTAAAAATGCCCCGTCACAGATGAATACTCAAAGCGAAAAATCGTATAATTTCTTAGTTAAATTCGAACCTAGAACCTAAGATTCACCATGCAGTAAACTGAATACTATGGTGCAAACAGAAATCCTGACTTGTAATATCGTGCCACTTGTGCGGCATTCAATCAAAAGAGTCTCATCATTACTTTTTATGAAAACATTTAGTGATGATAAGAAAATATAGGAACATTATGAAATGTACTCACCTTGATCGTTTGATATAAAAACCAACCAGCACCATGGATAAAAACAGCAGAATAACCGCTGCCGCTGGGACAAACACCCAGTACATCACTGTATACCAAAAACAAAAATAATAGACATATACCCCCGGTAGTAAAGTTATGGGCTTTGTATATTTACTATCTTGATGGTGACGAGAGTTAGAATGTGTAGTCATCTTTACCAAATCTTAAGATGATGTAGAAGTTAAGTTTCTTACACTTCGTCTCCATGTAGGGAGATTCGCCTTTAGTTAAAGTCACATGGGTAGTCTGTGTGGTTTCTTTCGGAGGGTGAGTAAAATTATGAAAATGTGGTGGACCATTTACTTGTATATCTTCTGATGCATACCTCAGTCCTGAAAAAAAGTAGGCTGTATTTTTGTATATTGCTTTGACAGTACGTCTCTGGCTCAGCATATATCACTTGAAGTGGAAGTCACAAATTAATATATTAAGGATCTATACACCTATGAATCACAAAAAAATTTTGTTCCATGCATTTGTTTCTGATAATAAGCTCAATAACCAGTAAAAAAAATTAAAACAAGGTCTTTAACGTAATTTTGTGAAAAAAATCATTTCAATTGATATTTGATGGCCAGTCGATCTCTAAGATGTGCAGTCCAAATAGGGCCACCTACTTTACTATCACACTATCAAGACCAAAAGTCGATGGTGCATTAACTTTCCATCATACCAATGTCATCGTGTCAATTGCTATCAGTCGCTTTTTTGCTCCTGCGGGCAATGTATCATGTCGTTTCTTGATTGTTCAATCGCATCATCGACATATCTTAATTGTACCATCGCATCATTGTCATCTCTTTATTCTACCATTGCAATATCGTCATCTCTAAATTGGATTTTCGCTCATCGTCATCTCCTTACTGTATCATCGCATCATTGTCATCTCCGTATTGAACCATTGTATCATCATCATCTCTTTATTGTACAATTGCATCATCGTCATCTCCTTACTGTATCATCGCATCATTGTCATCTCCTTATTTACCATTGCATCATCATCATCTCTTTATTGTACAATTGCATCATCGTCATCTCCTTACTGTATCATCGCATCATTGTCATCTCCTTATTTACCATTGCATCATCATCATCTCGCTATTGTACCATTGCATCATCATCATCTCTTTATTGTACCATTGGATCATCATCATCTCTTTATTGTACCATCGCATCACCGTCCTCCCTCCATCGTATCATCGTCATGTCTTTATCGTTCACTGCATTATCATCATTCTTTTATTGTTTCATCGCATCATCGTCATTCCTTTATTGTACAATTGCACCATCGTCACAGCACTGTCGCACTATCGTCGGTCAACCATTGCGTCATAGGATCATCGACCAAAAAAACTTGATGGTGCGATACTGAACTGCAACATCGTTCAGGAACCCTGGCATAGCGAGGATGACAGTTGTTCATGCCATTCAGTTTTAAGAGCAGACTCCAACTTCGAACATGCTGGATATCTGATGCTATATCAATTTGGCAACCGATCACAGTTTCCTTGTTGGATAAGTATTGTCACACAAAGACTGTCATTTCTAACGCAAGACTGACATAGCGCTGGGTTCTTGTCATTACATTGTCAATGTAATACCCGACCGACCAGTGATAGACACTGAATGCGTTGCTGATATTGGCGATGTCTATGGCACGCCAAATTCACAAAAATGAGATAATCATAGTTTCACAATTGATAAACTAGGTTTATCGACTGTAAACTATAGTTTACAAACCGTAAACTATAGTTAACGATTCGTTAAGTATAGTTTTCATCTGTAAAACTATATTTAACGGTTGTTAACTATAGTTTACGATTGATAATCTATGTTTATCTGTCTGTATTAAGCGTTAACAATAGATTTTGTTGATAAACATAGATTCACGTTTGTAAACTATAGTTTACAATCGTAAACTATAGTTAAGAGTTGTTAATCATAGTTTCACGAATCGTGAAACTATATTTATCAGATCGTTAAGTATAGTTAACGGTTTGTAAACTAGAGTTTACAAATCGTGAAACTGTATTTATCAGATAATCTATGTTTTGCAATCGCAAATGATTGTTTTCGGTGTTAAGTATAGTTTACGGTTGTGAAACATAGATTATCGCGTTAACTATGGTTTACAGATGTGAAATATAGATTAACGTTGTTAACTATAGTTTACAATTCGTAAACTATAGTTTACAACCGATAAACCTAGTTTATCGATTGTGAAACTATGATTATCTCATTTTTGTGAATTTGGCGTGCCATAGATGTCAGTTGTACTAGTTAGCTAAATGACAAGTCCTGACTTTATTTAATGGAACTGACTGAAGCAATTATAAATATGTGTTGTATTAATTACTAGATTACTAATGTATTACCCGACTGACAGAGTGATGGATATTTTCTGCTACAGCTTGTCGATGTCAAACCCCATCCTCCATCTTTTCTGTATTGCAAAGCAATGCATAGCTTTTCCTGGATGTTTAGAAATGGAATATGGCGTCTCAAAGACAAGTCAATTGTTGAACCTAAAATATACAGATATCTATAACAGGTTCGCTAGAAAAGAAATCATTTAAATAAATGGTAAGGCTTGATATTGGTTTTCTTTATTCTCATTACTTCAAGTAATGCATTTTTAAACAAGAAGAATACATGTAAATGAAATACGAAGTTATTTTCATAGTATAGATTGCTTTCATAAGAATTTGATTCAAATAAAAAAGACAATATTGATTTTTGAGATCAATTAGATTTTCGAAATGAATTAGCGAAATCAATCAGTGTTTTTTTCTTATAACTATTTACAAATCCCCGAGGGGCATGGAATATATCAGGTAAGAATATCCAAAACCCATTTTGTATATTTCAGTTATTTGATTTACATGCAAATAACTCATTAATAACTTTTTTGAGACATAACGACCAGATTTTGCATACATTCATGTAATTTATATTTAATCCCTACAACTCAGGTATTTCCACTCATTTGTCGACTCCTTATATCCAGGTGAATTTCAAAAAAGGACAAGACATAGGCTGCCACATCAATTTCACATTTGGAAGGGGTTTTTACTGATTACAGACTACAAAAAGCCCACTAACAGCTTTTTTTGTTTATGACAGACGAGATTACTCCAGCTTTTTCATTGTCGACTTTCTTTATTTATGTAGTGATATTCAGCTTACATCTGCATATGGTTTTATGCCTCCTCACTTGTTCGTTAATAAAGAGCATGCTCCGAATACATCAAATTTTAAACCAAGGCAGGCTATTTACACATAGGTTGAACTTGCAGGGATTCAACAACCTCGTTTCAAGTCAGCAATTCGTAACTTTTATGCCGTTATAATGGCCTATAAGTTAATATCAATTATGAATGGGTTGTATTTTTATTCAAATTCTTTCATACCAATTGTTAGGACTTTTTTGTATTATTTGACTATAGGAAATGTTCCGTCTACTTGGGGTAGGATTGGTCATCAGGGGATGCTTTACTGATCTTATCTCTGGAATTTCTAGGGGTCTGAGTTAAATGCCCTGTTGACATATCTGCATTGTTTGAAGTTTTATGACATCAATGAATGTTCGTCATCTTCATCCTTTTTTCATATAAAACATTTAGTTTTTGGTAATTTCTATGTAGGTAATGACAATTGGACGGCCGTGCAAAATATCTCATTTCCGGAATTTTTCTGTAGGAGGAGAACAATGGGCTTTTACGTTATGATATTATCAGTATTGACACTTAGAACTTTGCTGCATCAATCTGACAGTTTCCTGGATTTTAAAACTGTTTACTGAGTTACATGCTGCATTGCATCTTGATCCCAAAATCGATGGGCTCTCGAACGATTGACCTCCACGAAGAGAGGATCAATTTTGCGTTAATTTTCAAGAATAATTAACTTCATTTGCCCCCAGTATCTCGTTTTTTACGCTAAATTTATGACAATTTCCAGCAATAAAATGAGCTCTTCTTTAACACACTCTCTCTTCCTGCTTACCGTATGAACGGGTTATTGCTTTGTCGATAGGTCTTATCAAAATTAACTCACCGTCAGTCCAGATCTGTCGCTTCCTTGTCAATCCTGTCCAATAATAAACATTTGAGAGATTCAGATTATGATGGAAAATGGCGTCGCGGTCCACTAGGTACCCATGCATCTGATTACACTTGTAGCTGGCAGTATACCAATCTGTTTTCTCAGACACGACATACAAACAAGGTGTTGGTTGTTTCAACCATTCACACATCGCGCTCTCTTCTACAAAAGCATGTAATATCTGGGTTGCAATATCTCAATTACATAAAATTATTGGTATTTCATAAAGATTTGTCAAGGATATTAACTTTAATTTTCCAGAGGGTATTCAATGTGCAAAAATCTTAATCAGTAAATTAGAACATTAATAAGAGTATGTGATTACTATTATAGCACATCGAGTATTTCCCAATGTTAATGACTTAATTGGTAATCACATCTTTAGAAGATGAATGATCCAATGAAAACAAAACCTTTTTAGTATACTTACTAACTTAGCAGATAAATTGGTGATGTTGGCTACAGAACTCTGTGGACCAAACATATTCATCCTTTGAGGACATTAATAAGGCACAGTCCTTCCCATATTTATGTGTAGTTGGCTCGTGTAGACCCCATTCCACAGAATCTAGTTTTGAATGTGAAAACTACGTTAAAAGAAACTTGATGAACAACCTGGACGGAAATTTCAAAAGAAATGGTGTTAATGACAAACCCCAAGTTGGAAAGACGGAGGAACGATTTAGCCCGCCACAAAACTCTCCAGGGTTTCCCGCGCATGCCCTGTTACATTCATAGATCTGGGTCTCCTGGAGACTTGTCGTATCATAAAGACAGTAACATTTAAGATCCTGAAAAATAGATGTTTTATTGATTGATCAAACACAATTCACAATATTCACAACTTTCAATGAGTATCTTTAAGTATGTATATATATAACATGTTAATATAAGGTATCATATAGAGTATGTTGCAAAGTTTAAAGGGTAAGTTGCAACTTCTTTTAACATTTGCATTACGTGAAAAATGTTATAAGCAAGTACATATACCTGTAGAGCAGCAAATGGTCGTTTTAGAACGATCTTACAGAAAGCTGTGCACAGTTCCGGGTGGTTATTGTGTAGATTAGTGTACACTGCAAACGTTAGGTTCCCCTGGAAACAGCCCGTAATTCTACCCATCTGGGATCTCTGATCTACGAACAAGTATAAATACAACATGAACACTTGTTGTGTCTTAATATAATTCTACACCAAAGAAAAAAAGATATTAACTTTTTCAGAAGATCCAAACACATTTTATATTAAAATGAAGATAGATTGATGGTTCAAAAAAGCATATTCTTAAGCATTATTTAACAAAAAGGCTTAAAGAACTATTATTAGAAATCGTTATCGAAGGTTATCAAGGTTTTCTTTTTCAGAATAAGCAAGTACACTGTAAATATGTTTTTAATTTAGGATCATTTAAAGATACATTCGACATATGCAGGCATAATTTAAGATTTAAGTCCACTGCTGAAACTTTGTTATGTTTTTTTTTTATTTAGAGACATATATAAGTAGAGTAGTACTCACCATGAGACCACACCCACTGATATTTGGTCTCTCGTCCTCCGATCCAGAAAGTAGCCAGGCTTCTGTTGGTGAATTCGTGAAGTTTTCGTTCGACCTTGAACATTTCTTGTTCGTCCTTGAAGGTAGCAAGTTTTTCATTATTCCTGTCACATGTTCTTTCGGAAGCTTGCCAGGATTGCGGATTTTGAATAACGTTTATTAACATCCCCTTGAAATCATTCTTTGCAGAAGACACAAAATTACCTGAATTGTGATACATGTATTAATTTCATAATTTTGCTACACATATTTATATATTTCGATTATTAATATTGGTGTTCAAATTACCATCCTATAAATTTTCTTAAATTCTTGATTAAAAAAATAAATTTTATCATCTCAAACTGGAAGTATTCTATCCAATAGGTTAGTAGAAATCTCACCTAAAAGTAAAGTAACCAAGAGACATCCAAAGGATACCACCATATTGACATGCAGTGTCAGAAAGGAGGTGAATAATATGAGTATAAATATATGCTTAATACCCCGACTAAGTGTTTTGGATTTTATTTCACGCGCGTTTGAGAGGTTGATACTATTCGACCACATAAAAACGGAACCCGCATCTTTAGAATAAGGTCAGCGAACGAATGAGACAGACGGCAATTACAGAAAGTAGTACTGAAAGGACTGACGACAGTACTTAGATTAATCCGCCTGAGTGTCGACTACTGTTCATGCTGTTGATTGTGATTTCCTACAAATGCTTAAAATGTTTCATGAAGACAAGACAGACATTGTTCTAACCAGACGTCAAAGCGTGCAGTACGCCATTCAGCAAACCAGTAAATAGTCATACATGTAAGTGTGTTTTAAAGTGGCATAACAATTCGACAGGAGCAAGTTCACTATTAAGTTACATTAACAAATAAATGGTATATAATACACATAGAATACACTTTTATAAAATGATCTGCAACTCATTGACTCCATCTTTCTGTGTTTGGCTTTTAAGTATTATCATCTAAATAGGATCTTTTTTTTAATTTTGATAACAAGAAGTGTGCATTGTATGAGTTGTGAAAGAAGTAAAATTGTTGAACAAATGTCCATATGGCAATGTCCATAATTTACTATGGAAAAATCCCAAATATCTGTCTAATCAAAATGTACAATGGAACTATGTAATAAAGATTCTATTGGTCTGTAGAAGAGAGATTCTGTGGTGTAGCAGGAGAAAGATTCTGTGGTGTTGCAAAAGAAAGATTCTATGGGGCAGCAGGAGAACGATTCCTTGGGATAGCAGGAGATAGATTCTGTAATGTCGCAGGAGAAATCTTCTATTGGGTAGCAAGAGAAAGATAATGTGGGGTAGCAGGAGAACGATTCTTTGGGGAAGCAGAAGAAAGATTCTATGGGGTAGCAGGAAAAAGTATTTATGTATGTGGTAGCATGAGAAAGAGTCTGTTGGGTTGCAGGAGAGAGATTCTATCGGGCAGCTTGAGAAAGATTCTGTTGGGCTGCAAGAGAAAGGTTCTGTGGGGTACCAGAAGAAAGAACCCGTGGGATAGCAGGAGAAAAATTCTATGGAGTAGCAGGAGAAAGATTTTCTTGGGTTGCAGGAGAAAGATTTTATGGAGTAGCAGGAGAAAGATTTTCTTGGGTTGCAGGAGAAAGATTTTATGGAGTAGCAGGAGAAAGATTCTTTAAGGTACTATGAGAAAGATTCTATGCAAAACCAGAAGAAAGATTCTGTGAGGTAGCAGGAGAAAGATCTATAGGTAGCAGGAGAAAGGTTCTGTGGGGTAACAGGAAAAGGGTTCTTTGGGGTAGCAAAAGAAAGATTATGTGGGGTCGCACAAGAGAGATATTATATAGGGTCACAAGAGGAAGATTCTATTTGGTAGCAGAGGAAATATTCTGTAAGGACGCAGGAGAAAGATTCTATGGGGTAGCAGGAAAAAGATTTTGTGGGGTAGTAGGAGAAAGATTCTGTAAGTTTGCAGGAGAAATATTATATGGGGTAGCAGGAGAAAGATTTTGTGGGTCTGTAGGAGAAAGATTCTATGGGTCTGTAGGAGAAAGATTCTGTGGGGTATCAGGAGAATGATTCTGTGGGGTAACAGGAAAAAGATTCTATGATGTAGCAGGAGAATGATTCTATGGGGTTGCAGAAGAAAAATTCTATTAGGTAGCAGGAAAAAGGTTCTGCGAGGTAGCAGGAAAAAGATTCTGTGGGGTAGCAGGAGAAATATTCTATGAGGTAGCAGGAGAAATATTCTATGAGGTAGCAGGAAAGAGATTTTATAAGGTACCGTAGCAGAAAAAGATTATGTGGGGTAGTAGGAGAAAGGTTCTATGGAGTAGCAGGAGAAAGATTTTGTGGGGTAGAAGGAGGAAAATTCTGTGGGGTAGCAGGAGAAAGGTTCTATGGAGTTAAGAAAGACTTGTTCTGAAGAAAGATTCTGTTAGGTTGCAGGAAAAGGTTATATGGGGTAGCAGGAGAAAGATATTGTTGGGTAACTGTAGAAAGTTTCTGTAGGGTAGCAGAAGAAACATTCTATAGGGTAACAAGAGACAGATTCTATGGGGTATGGGGAAGCAGGAGAAATGTTTGGTGGGGTAGCAGAAGAAAGATTCTGTTGGGTAGTAGGAGAAACATTCTGTGGAGTAGCAGGAGAAAGGTTCCGTGGAGTAGCCCGTATGAAGGGAATTTACGGACGGACAACCCAATCACAATATATCCCTCACTTTTAAAATGAGTGATATAGAAATAAAGCATCGATCTATTCCATGAATTACTTAAACTTATTTTAAAAATATTATAGGAACTAATTTCTTTATCAAGCTTTTCTCTCGTTCATTTGTGTGCGGATTGCGTCGTTCGTCGGGCATCAAGTTTTGAAACATTTTTAGCTCTTTTCTTAGTTCGCTGAACCAATTTCAACAAATTTTTAGATGAATGGGTCATTGGGGTTTTGTGTTAGGATGAGGCTCTAATGATATTATAAGGTGAAAAGGCATTATTTCTTTAGAAATTTTCTTTGCTCCTGTTTTTTGCAGACATTCTAAGCCATGGATATGATGAGCAAAGGTTTTTCGCCCAGAATTTTGTCGGCCTGGGTTAGGAGTTCTAGTATAAAGGGCGGGATTCTATCAATTATAAACTGACAATGCAATATTTCTTCCCCTCTGTCCCTAAGTATTTGGTAAACAGACTAAGCAATGGTTATGATAAGCAAGGGTGTCACTTCCAAAATTGTAAAATTCATGGCTTCTTGGTCTGGGTCTGCTGCTAGAGCTCTAGGCGGGGCTTTATTGATTATAGAGAAAAGACATTATAGATCTTTGAAAACTTAGTATTCATGACTTTGTCCCTAAATACTAAGCACATGGCAATGATGAGCAAGGATGTCTATTCTGTGTTATTGGCAAGGTTCTAATAATCATATACATGTAGTAAAAGTGCATTATTTCTTTGAAAGCTTTCCTCTCTACCCCTGAGTATTTGGCAGACAGACAGTGCAAGGTTATAATGAACCAGGTATTCGTATCCTTTTCAAAAAATGTGAAATTGATAACCCCCTAATCAGGGGTTTTATGTTAGGAAGGGGCTCTGTTAATTATATAATGAAAACACATTATTTCTTAAAATGTCAAGTAATATAAATTACTTACTTTAAGTGTATTTTACGAATCAAGCAACTCTATTAGAGAGATAGATACATGTTAGATGGAAAATACAGTCCACTTTCAATTAGCTAATGTAAGATATTAACTGCTTTCTAAATGTTGCAATCGGTCAGTCATATTTTACGGAGAGACTGACACTCCGAGTTATATGTGTTCAATCAATAGTGGTGTATAAAACTCCCGGATGTAGCTATCGGCACCAGAACCTAGAACTCAGAACTTGTAGAACTTTTAAAGACTGACAATGTTTTGTGTAAAGCCGGGGCTAGCTATTGTCTGTCTGTTTGTTATTGGGGTGGAGTCCTATTGGTACCAGTATCTGGGTAGTGGACCTTTCTTTAACAAAAACTGGAAACCACATCGAAGAAGTCTAACTGTGAGTTTTGTGTTTTGAATTGTTTTCATTTTTTGTTTATTGAATTAAAGAGCATGTATATTTGGAAGCTTGTTAACTGGGAAACATTTTCAAAGCGTCTAAATTCCTCTATTCTTGACAAGGTGGCCAATTTTTCTACTTTGTCTAGTGATCAACAATCATGCGTTTCAAAACAATTTTTAAAACTTCACTTTTCAGGAAAACATTTTGTGTCTTCTTTTATTTTGATATGCTTTTTTTATTTTTAATAATATTGAAAAGAATAACAGAGTAGACCGTTTTCTTGCTCTGTTCTGATAGGAAAAGAAACAAGATTTCTAATGTCAGAAAACAGTTTGCAACTTTCATATTTGTAAGGATAATTTTTAATGATATACTAGTATGTAGTTAGAAAAAACTGGAGGAAAAATGCGCCCCTCTTATGAATTGATTTCGTATGTCTATAGAATGCTAAATTGGTACATATTTATGGAATTTTTTTTATACTTCTCATCAAATAATTGTACTTATCTTCAGACAATTTATTTTCAAATCATTGATAAAATATTTTTATTATGAATAAATCATAAATAAATAATTAATTAATAAGGCATAGCCTATATAAGCCCTATCCACAATAACTGAACATATATTTTATTTTTTTGAAGATAGGTCAAAATGAATTAAAGAAAGGTATAAAAAATAACACGTCTTTTAAACAATTGAACCAAGGTTCAAATGAATCAAATGTCTATGTACATTATAGATTGGTTCAATTTAATTACAGCTAGGTCAAATTTATTTATACCCTTATCTCTTTAGTAGAAAGATAGGTACAATTCATACAATTCCATAACTGATTTTGAAATAGTTATAATGAATTATATAGCGATAACGACAAGTATAATACAAATCAGGAGCAATGGCAACTGGGACCTTTTAAACATCAGATGTGGGATCAGGTGACATAGAGGACTAAACATCCCCTGCTGACCGTTCATATGCACAGTGTTCTCTTGGTCATGATCGGGAAATAACGGAAATTCGCAGGCAATTCAGTTTGTGTAAATAATAGCCTAACAATTGGTATGAAAAAACGTCAGTCAGTATTTGACTTAATGATAGATTGTATTTGCTTACAAGGTCATTGTATCTTTCGTAGAACATGCGAAATGATGATTTTAAACGTTTTTCTCATCAATCTTTTTGTCAATAAATAACCTCGATTTTAAAATGGTCCGTGCGTAGAGCATGCTCTTGCATATCGAATCAATCGAGAGATATAAACCTCAAGTTCAGATGATTAGGGTATACATATATTGCTACATAAGTAAAGGAAGTTGACAATTGAAAAGTTGGAAGTCATTAGGTTTAGAATAGAACATAGCTTTTTCTATTTAATATCCAAACATGCACCAGATGTGTCAGACCATGTAGTATATTTTATTTCAAGATGTATTGTTTCGACAAATGAAAAAAAAACCTTGTTGATTGATAATATGTCGTCAACATATCCGAATAAGGCGTTAAAGGCTACAGCAACTGTTTTTTTTTCTTTCTTTTCATTTAAGATTTTGATAAATTTTGCTTCATATGAATACAAAAATAGGTCTGCTTATAACGGGGCGCACGTTTTGGGACCCATGGAAATTCCGACCAGGTCTACAAAACCACATAGGTTTCAATCGATAAATCCAAGTTTTATTCAATATCAGCTTCAGAATACTTGTTTATACAATCAGAATATTTTAATAAGATAATTTTGCCAATGTCAAACGACAAGGTCAGTAAAAGTTTTTTTTTAAAGTAGCTGTCGATGATGTCAAAAAGACTTGACTTATATTCATCTTGGGGAGTCGTTTTATATTGTTGAAAAGTTTTGATGCAATTCGATTTTTTGACAAACTTTTCTGATTTCAAATTTCATGGAATTTTCAAGCTATCACGTCTGATTTACACAACCGTCTCGAATATATTGTTGCACAGTACTCCCGAGTTTGGCCTTCACTGAAGTTAATATCTTACTGAGGAATAAAGAAAGAGACTTGATAGAACATTGTATGGAACCCGCTACGAATCTTTGTAAAGATTTCTATTAAGTTCTGGAATCTGGTATAAGAATGGTATATCAAACTCATTTCGGTTGTTTGGAATACTAAAAATATTCAAACTTGACATAATATGATAATGACAAATTTTCTTCCACAATTATAGGTTAAATTCAATTGCACCTATCTTTTAACCAACTATGCCCATCTTTAATTCATAGTATTTGTACATGTACCTCTCTTCAATTTGATTATTCCTAACTTTAAATCAATTGTACATCTCCAAATGAATTAAATACATGTATAGGTATCATTGAATAGCATACGTAAATCTATCTTCAATTCATATTGAGATCAGTACAATTGACTTGAAGACTAGGTACAATCATTTGAAGATATCCATTGGCCTTCCATGTAAGCAAATAAAGATGCATAGCAGATCCCAGTAAATGTTCAAGCAAGCCTCTTTCTTTACTCCTCACTAAGATATTAACAGGAGTAAAGGAGAAACGTCAAGAGTATTGCGCAACAATATATATTCGAGATGTGGTGTAAATCAGATGTGAATACTAAAAATATTCCAAGAAACTTTTGGAACACTTGAAATCGTAGAATTCTACCAAAGTCTACAGCATTAAAAAAACCTACGACTTGATATATAACTATTCCCCGCGATAAATTAAAGTCCAGGCTTTCTGACATTATTAACAGCTGCTTTTTTTCAATAAAAATCAAACTCGTAAATTTACTTACCTTATCATTGGTCATTTGCAAAATTACTTTGTTGAAATCTTCTGATTGTACACAGAATTATCTGTGGGCTTTGGAGACCAGGTCTTCCAAGAATCTATTAAAAATTAAATTGGTACCACATTGCGTCAAGTTATTAGCAGACCTATTTTTGTATTCGTATGAAGCAGAATATGTTCAAAATCTTTTGCGTGAAAAGAATTTAACACTTTCTTTGGCTTTCAACTTAACAATGGTTATTTCCATTCTTATGTCGATACGATATATCCCGGTGAGCTTCAAATAAGCAATACCACAGAGACTGAATCATTGGATTCATATTTGGACATTCCATTAGAAATAGACGTTAATGGATATCTGACAACAAAGTTTAAGATAAACGTGATAACTTGAACTTTTCATTTGTCAAATTCCTTTACTTATGCAGCAATCTACCATCGTCACCTGCATTCGGGTTTATATCTCTCAGTTGATTCGATACGGAAGAGCATGTTCTACGAATGAACAATTTCTAAAACGAGGTAAGTTAGCGGTATTGATAAAATAAGTCGATGATGCAAGAACATCATCAGTCATGTTTAAAGTCATCATTTCGTAAGTTCTATGGCCTTGACAGCAAAAACAAACTATCATTAAGTCTAATACTTTTTTCATACTGATTGTTAGGTCATTATTTACACACTTAATTGTCTACGGGTGTTTTCCCATACATGACACGAAACACACGGCGGGTGTGAATGGTCAGTAGGGGATGTTCACTCCTCCATGGCATCTTATCCAACCTCTGATGTTTTAGAGGTCCGTTTTGCTCTGCTCTTATTTTGAAACATTTAATGGACTTTTGATCTTGAATACTGTTCTTTATCTCCACATATTCCACTTACAGTACAAACTGACCATGTTATTCAATCCATACTTAACAGCGATAGGCCGTATATACAAACAAGGTCAGATAACCAAACGTAGACTTTACTTATTTTAAACGGGATATTGAATCCATCTAACATCAGTTTATTTATCTGTACAATAGTCGCATTAATTTCTTTTAAGGTGAGTTCTTCTGGGAAATGAATCAAATAATTACTCCTTGTCTCCCAATGGCATGCGTGGCGCATGGGTCAGAGCGTTAGCTCTAGAGTAGGTCCTTATGTCACGGGTACGAATCCACTGCGAAACCTGGAGACCGGTCCTTCGCATGTGACCGCAGACGCCTATACTAGTAAACCGTGGTTCCGTGTGGTAGAAGGTGTTGGCACAAAAAAATCCCACTGCTCAATGACCCTAAGTGCCGGGTATACTCAGTCGGTAAAAGTTTGCTGCCTTTCATCCGCAAGCGGTGGTGTCTTCATCTGAGTGAAAATTCTCGAGAGGAACGTTAAACAACAAAATACGAGTTCATGTACACGTGAAACAAATAAATATAGGTATCTCTGCTTTCAGAAAAGTTACAATTACATGTATGTAGAATTAACCTGTTTGTCTTGCCATAGTTTTTATTGGGAAATGATGGAACCCGCGGAACATGCGTGAAAAAAAAACATTTCAAGCCCATTGGAATGGTGAGACGTATTCCACACCTTTTTTAAATGATGAGCAAAATGACTTGCAGTTATATTGTATAAGGAAACATTTAGCCTCATAATACACTAGAAAAAGTGTGGAATCTAACATAACAATCCGAATAGAGGGAAATGTAATTATAGTTTACGGACATCAAATCATACATCATGTATTCAAAGAGGAGAAAGTAGGAACTCTGATACAGGCGTTTTGGAAGATGTTGGCATGAATCGTACTAATTGTATATTCCGATTGCCATGAATAACCAAAGCCTAAAAAAGATTCCTTTAAAGACAATTATTTTTGCAAATTGATTTTTTCAGCATCTTAAGTTTTTTTCTTCTTTTCCCAACACTTTCTCAGAAATGTTTAAATGCATTTTTATACGCACCAACTAAATGAAATGAGCAAAAAACGAGAATATGTAAATGTCGACCAGTCTACAATTATTTCAGTAAAGCATCATTAAAATTGCCAAGAAGAAATTCGTATTTTGATAAGGAAACTTCTTATATTCTGAAAATAGAAACAATTCAACTTCTACCACATTTCATTTACGACAATAAGCCCGACCCGCTGATGAAACGTAATCTTCGAAAGGAAAGGGACTCCTGTAGGATAAATGATATCCTTGAATATAAGCCATTCATTTCCGACGAATAGATTAATGAATGAGGTATCATGAGTATCGTTTAATTTGCATACTTGTGGGAAATCCTCATTAGAGGGAAAATTGATTCAGAAAAACTCATCAGTGCTAAAGTTTGAACCTATCTATTTCTTCAATATCTGGTTATGGGTGTCGAATTTTACGCTGTATAGTGATAACTGACTGATTTTATTGGTATTTTCATCTGATTTAGAGCCTACTATGTTGAACTAAAATTCTTCACCAATTTTTACAAAAAATATGAAGATTTTAAAATTAATCCGTAAAGCTTATAAACATAAGATAATCACAGAAAATAAAATGATAAGCATATATATTATAAAAAATGAAATGTCAAAATGCCTTGTTCGATTCAGTTGTTGCACCTCTCCAATTAAACATATAAATCTTAGAGACCATTAAGTATTCCAATAACGCAGCATTTTATGTGCGATTTATCATTATCCCCCGGTGAGGGAGGGACATATTCCATATCTCAATACAAAAGGATGTAGTTATCTTTCACAGTTTGGGGACAGGGCAGTAGAAATTATAAGGCCATTATTGTTCTTAGGCATCCATCACAGGGCGAAAATGACATTTACTGCAGATCTTACGGTAGGGGATGGAAGAAAATTGTCTGGATCAATCCTAAATGATAGTACGGAATAGATTTATTGCTGTCCTGCACGCCCTTTTGTACTTCACTGAAAATCGGCAAGAACTTATGGAAAATTAGCAATAAGTGATTTCTATTTTTGACAGATGCATTTAAACTCTAGAAAATGATATCGTTCATATCTTTTTTCCTTACGTGCAAGCTAATCACCACATGCTGTTCATGTGCAATATTTTCTAATGAATCACTAAAAACATGCCTATATACACGAAAATATTGTCAGCATAAAGTACATACGTTTATGTTCAATGTTTCTTCTTTTTATAGTGGTTTTAAGGATCTTCTAAAGATTGTACACTTATGGTGGCTTTAAGGATAAACTGCACATTTTTATGGTGGCTTAAAAAATGTTCTAAACATTGAACTCTTTTATGGTAGCTCTAAGTATACTTGTGTTCTATTCAATGAACGCTATATATATATATATATATATATATATATATATATATATATATATATATATATATATATATATATATATATATATATATATATATATATATATATATATATATATATATATATATATATATATATATATATATATATATATATATATATATATATATATATATATATATATATATATATATATATATATATATATATATATTTACTATTAGTTGAGGGATCTTCTATAATATATTGCACATTTTATTATCTTCTTTACACTGCATGCTCACTCCTCCATCGCACCTGATCTCACTTCTGATGTTTTGGAGGTCCCTGCTCTTATTTTGTATTGTTTTATAGACTTTGATATTGAATACTGTTCGTAATCTCCATATCCTTCAATCTTTTATGGTGGCTTTAGGGATCTTCCATACATTACACACTTTAATGATGGCTTTAGGGATCTTCTATACATTGCACACTTTTATGGTGGTTTTATAGATATACATTGCTCATAGATCATACATTGCATACTTGTATGGTGGCTTCAGGAATCTTCTATACATTACACACTTTTATGGTGGCTTTAAGGATCTTCCATACATTACACACTTTTATGATGGCTTTAGGGATCTTCTATACATTGCACACTTTTATGGTGGCTTTAGGGATCTTCTATACATTGCATACTTTTATGATGGCTTTAGGGATCTTCCATACATTACACACTTTTATGGTGGCTCTAGGGATCTTCCATACATTACACACTTTTATGGTGGCTTCAGGGATCTTCTATACATTAAACACTTTTATGGTGGCTTTAGGGATCTTCCATACAATACACACTTTTATGGTGGCTTTAGGGATCTTCCATATATATGACACACTTTTATGGTGGCTTTACGGATCTTCCATATATTACACACTTTTATCATGGCTTTAGGGATCTTCCATCGTTGCACACTTTTATTGTGGCTTTAGGGATCTTCTATACATTGCACACTTTTATGGTGGCTTTAGGGATCTTCCATACATTACACACTTTTATGATGGCTTTAGGGATCTTCCATACATTGCACACTTTTATGGTGGCTCTAGGGATCTTCCATACATTACACACTTTTATGGTGGTTTTAGGGATCTTCTTTACATTGCACACTTTTATGATGGCTCTAGGGATCTTTCCATACATTACACATTTTAATGGTGGCTCTAGGGATCTTCCATACATTACATACTTTTATGATGGCTTTACGGATCTTCCATACATTGCACACTTTTATGGCGGCTTCAGGGATCTTCCATACTTTGCACACTTTTATGGTGGCTTTAGGGATCTTCCATACATTGCACACTTTTATGGTGGCTTTAAGGATCTTCCATACATTACACACTTTTATGGTGGCTTTAGGGATCTTCCGTACAATACACACTTTTATGGTGGCTTTAAGGATCTTCTATACATTGTACACTTTAATGGTGGCTTTAGGGATCTTCCATACATTGCACACTTTTATGGTGGCTTTAGGGATCTTCCATACACTACCTACTCTTATGATGGCTTTAGGGATCTTCCATACATTGCACACTTTTATGATGGCTTCAGGGATCTTCTATACATTAAACACTTTTATGGTGGCTTTAGGGATCTTCCATACATTGTACACTTTTATGGTGGCTTTAGGGATCTTCCATACACTACCTACTTTTATGATGGCTTTAGGGATCTTCCATACATTGCACACTTTTATTGTGGCTTTAGGGATCTTCTATACATTGCACACTTTTATGGTGGCTTTAGGGATCTTCCATACATTACACACTTTTATGATGGCTTTAGGGATCTTCCATACATTACATACCTTTATGGTGGCTTTACGGATCTTCCATACATTGCACACTTTTATGGTGGCTTCAAGGATTTTCTATACATTGCACACTTTTATTGTGGCTTTCAGAATCTTCCATACATTAAACACTTTTATGGTGGCTTTCGGGATCTTCCATACAATACACACTTTTATGGTGGCTTTAAGGATCTTCCATACATTGTACACTTTTATGGTGGGCTTTAAGGATCTTCCATACATTGTACACTTTTATGATGGCTTTAGGGATCTTCCATACATTGCACACTTTTATGTTTGCTTTAGGGATCTTCCATACATTACACACTTTTATGGTGGCTTTAGGGATCTTCCATACATTGCACAATTTTATGGTGGCTTTAGGGATCTTCCATACATTGCACACTTTTATGGTGGCTTTAAGGATTTTCTATACATTACACACTTTTATGGTGGCTTTAGGGATCTTCCATACATTACACACTTTTATGGTGGCTTTCAGGATCTTCCATACAATACACACTTTTATGGTGGCTTTAAGGATCTTCTATACATTGTACACTTTTATGGTGGCTTTAGGGATCTTCCATACATTGTACACTTTTATGGTGGCTTTAGGGATCTTCCATACACTACCTACTTTTATTATGGCTTTAGGGATCTTCCATACATTGCACACTTTTATGATGGCTTTAAGGATCTTCTTTACATTGTACACTTTTATGGTGGCTTTATGGATCTTCCATACATTGTACACTTTTATGGTGGCTTTAGGGATCTTCCATACACTACCTACTTTTATGATGGCTTTAGGGATCTTCTATACATTGCACACTTTTACGATGGCATTAAGTATCTTCTATACTTTGCAAACTTTTGTGCAGTTTTTCTATACATTGCACACTTTTATGATGGCTTTAAGAATCTCCTATACATTGTACACTAAAGATCTTCTATACATTGCTCACTTTTATGGTTGCTTTAAGAATTTTCATTACATCGCAATCTTTTATTGTATTGTGCACACTCAAAAGTTCTAAAATCTTTTGTGGAATTTCAGCGATCTGCCTTTAAATTTAAAAAAAAAATTAATAAATATCTGTGTCTTATATGAAATCGTCCCCATAGTAAATAATCCCCCGGGGATTAAGCAATACCCTGGTATTACAGAAAGAAAACGATAAAACATTTAAATTCAAAAGAAAGGACAAGATCGGCTAAAATCCCTTTTAGAATAAAGAAACATTTTATAAATAAAAACCTGTTGTCATCCCTGCCACAAAATGAGTATTGGTTCTAAGTTATGGGACAAACTGAGGTCACAGAGAGGTCAGAAATAATGTCAATTTCCGAATTTTTTGTGCAAATTTTCATTGATTTTACAGCATATTTTGTTTCAGAAAACAAAGAGCACAAACTTGCCTACCTACCAAATCTATATATTTCACACTCTAGTATCATGAAGGAAATCGGGTGTTACATTTATTTAGAATTTGATAAAATGATTTGTAATTATGGCTCGTATCATTATTTTTAGTGTGCTGAAACAGAGGAACACTGTGGACATACAACCCAGTGCTGTGACCCCAAAAATGTGTGCCTGAAGGACCGAGAAAAATCAGAATTAATAGGTACTTGTAGTAATTATAAAGCATTGTATTTATCTATACATACAGAATGTTTATTTAGTAAATGTCCACTAAGTTGTCATTCTCTTTTGTAAGGAACATATTTCTAAAAATGTTGACTTTGTTCTTCCATATTATTCTTGCCTTTAATGCGTTTGGCTTTTATTTGGTTACCAAAAGGTCGGGAGGTAGGAACGTGCAAAAACATTGAAAAGCTAAAGCCCAATCCAGAATTCCTCAAACCACTAGGTAATGTTTTATTCTTATCCATTAAATTGCTAAAGAAAAAATGTGAGCCATAATTTCCATGTGTATTTTTCATATTTCACCGACAGGGGCGAGGTGTTCCGATAGTACGGAGTGCGGAGCCGGACTGTGCTGTAGGGGGATTTTCCGTTTCCGGTATGGCAAAATTTATCGGTGTGAGAAGAGTGATAGCCCTTTTATGTGTATTTCCAAAGATGCTTTCGAGTATTAAATAAACGTTATGTCAAGATTTTGATTCATAACTATTGTACAAATGTAACATATATCTGTTCATTGATGATATTCCATGAAGTGACAAGACAATTCTTTTAGTTTCTGAACAAACATATTTCCACATTAAGTTATGCAAGTCAGTTGTAAAATGAATAAAAGCTTTGCTACACTTGTTCGTGTGCGTTTTCCTTTTTAAGTATAAGGTTTTTTTATATTTCGGGTTGTTTTTGGTATCTACTTCGATTAAGTTCGTTCATTCTTTATTTCCTTCGAACCGGAGACTCAGTTTCAACATTACAACAAATATGAACAGTCAAACATATTTACAACATTATGAGGGAGAAATCAACTAGATGAAAAACAAATGAAAATAGCTATAAAGATAATAATATAATAACTAGATACGATCTCGTTGCAAGCAACGAGAGGTCTTCCGTCCGATTCGAAAAAAACCCCTAAAATCTAGCTGAAAATATTGCACAGAGGGGGATTGAATCCAAGTCGCCAGAATGAAAATCAAACGCGCTAAATATAACGTACGCTATTAGGACCTCTTCTCTGAATCTTCTTGTATATACAGTACCTCTGTATAAAGTGCTTTTGTCTTAGAATTATGAAAGGCCGAGTCACTATTCATAATTTCACGCCAAACGCCACGACTTAATCTTCGCGTCTTTTCTTGGTAGTGTTCTATTTAATAGGTTTGATAGCTTCAATGAAATTAAAATAAAAACTAAAATTTGATGATTAGAAAGTATATTTAATACATTTCACAAACTCCATATAGCATTAGGCAAGTAACACTAAAACAGTGAAGCGGCTATGAATTTTAACTTTTAATTGAAATTTCATGTTTATCGCCAAAGTCAACTATCCCGATTCATGAAGAGATTGAAATGTTTCGCCAAAAAGAATGGTTCACCTTACGACGGTCAAGGCATTGGATACCGTTTGTGCTCAATAACTTGAATAAGATCTTTGAGACAATAATGTTAATATAAACGCCGTTAAGCGAACGCTCAGATGCCTCCTTAAACCCCTATTGCGAAATGTCGTACTTTACAGATAGAGCGGCCATTTTGGAATGCTTAAGATTTTTAAATGCTAATATCTAGAGTTTAGATCTATCAATATTTAAACAAATTATATAGTAAGCATTATAAGAAAGGTTTCTATTAACATACCAAAAATAAACGAAAAATATTGAAAAACAAAAAAAGTTGAAAAATTGGACTTTTTAAATTGGCTTCCGGTGGCTACCAGAAGTAATGACGACAAACGAAATGTTGCGTCCTGGATAGTATTTATCTTCATCTATGATCTCTGAAAGTTTCACATTGATATCTTTTACCGTTCTTGAGAAAATCCGTAGACAAAATGTCATTTTAAAAATCAGAAAAAGGTCCATAACTTGGCACCAGAAGCGTTTTTCTAAAAAATCTCTCAGATGTATCAAATCAATTTAACAACACATCTGTCCTGAAAATTTCATGTAATTGCATCTAGTAGTCTTTGAGAAATCGCGTCAGAAAAATAATAATAATAATAAGAAACAATAGAATCACTATAAGGTCTTCCGTGCAGACGGAAGACCTTAATGATAAATAAATAATTTGCGTGACATTGAAGGTTATAAGGAAGTGAAAAAAACCCAGATTACATTACTCTGTAGAAGTAGGATGATGCGTCCCTAATGTATCTAAAATTAAGTAGGTAAAGATCAAGGTTGTCGAAAGCGACGTTTACAGTTGCGGAGGGTCATGTCATGAAATTGAAATAATAGATACCAAAGAGTTTGACTCATCTGTTTCATACATGTATTTTGAAATTTCACTTGAATAAGACATTTATGATAATCTAACAACAAAAGGTGATTACTTCACCTTTTCTTTCGTCAATTTCCCCTTTTATGTTGCAATATGCCCTCATCACCTGCACCTCTCAGTTAATTCGATACACAAGGGCTCTACGTATGAACAATTTTAAATCGAGGATATCACATGTAGTTGACAAACAAATTGATGAAACAAGGATATCAATAGTCTCGTTCAAAGTCATCATTTCCAAAATTCTATGGTTGATATACATATGTAATGAATTAGCCAGCATACAATATTTCGTTAATTCAAATGCTGATGGACATTTTCATAACATGATAATTGTTAGCCCGTTATTTGTATACTACATTGTCTACGGATTTTCCTTTATTCCCCGATCATGACTCATGATTTGTATTGTTTTCTTGGACTTTAAGCTTAAATATGATTGTTATCTCCATATTTTATAAGATGTGCAATGAAGCCGTAATATTTTTCGTTTGGTTGAAATGTTTAGGTCTTGAGGTCTTGTCGAATGTCCATGGTTATAATGACTGCATCGTTTCTTTAAAATTGAGAAAACTTACAATGTTTATCCCAATACTACTCTCAAAATCGACACAAGATACGGCTAGGTTTATGTCTACATACATGTATACGTTTTGACGTTCCGACGCCTCCTGACCATTACAAGTATATTTGCCAGTATGTAAGGTTACATTTTGTCGCCCGCGCTGTAGAGAGTGAGAAAATGCTCTTCAATACAAATAAAGGCGACATTGTCAATGTGTATTCAGGGCTCGACATTAACTTTTTTTCCTACTTGTCCATTCGGACAAGTGACCAAGATATTTACTTGTCCGAACTTCAACTTTACTTGTCCGAAAATTTTTCAATGAATATCTTATTCTGCCAACTTGAAAACAATTACATAAATTAAAAAAATTAACGTGTTTGATTCATTAGTATTGTTATTGATAAATAAGACAAACACATTATAAAACAAAATTTTATCTTGAATTCCTATCCTGACAACAACATCATTGTTCGCAAGTGAATCTGTAATTAAATATCAATCATATTCCAAACCCGCAAATGTCGTAAGATCCACGCCATGCATTAGTATGGCTGCAATTAGTGAACATCGATCCCGATCAAGTGTGAACTTACATGGCGATTGATATCGGGATCGAAATTGGGGTTTATAAACTGCTTCCGTTTTTATTCGATAAACTTTTCAATAGTTCTTTTTTTAATTACTGTATTATTTTTTGAAGACTTCTTTACATAAAAAATCACTTGTCCAGTCGGACAAGTGCCCAGCAATATTCACTTGTCCGTTATTTTTTTTCATTGGTACCGGACAAGCGGACAAGCGTTAATGTCGAGCCCTGGTATTGTTGGACGACAATACACTTTATTTACAATTAGAGTATATGTATATATTGCATTGCCACCGTCGATAATAAAAGTACGTTATAAACTGTCTTAAGAAACGTAGTACATGTATGTTGCAACCACTACTGTAAATTCCTTATTTTTCGCGAGTACGTTTTATCGCGAACTGGATCTTTAACGTCAAATCGCGAGAATTATAATTCGCGAATGGACGGTTGATTAACAGAATTTACATAGACTTTAGCACCATAAAAAATAAAAGCGAGTATTATTATACCCGCACTTTCTAAAGAAAGTTCGGGTATATTGTTGTTACTCATGTCCGTCCGTCCGTCCGTCCGTCCGTCACACTTTTCTTCCCTGAACTCCTCCTCCATTTTACACAGTAGCTTAATCATCTTTGGGGAGATGGTTGTTGGTGTCATGTAGATGTGCAGTAAGGTTTCGGAATTTTGATTTTGTCCCGGAAGGTCAAATGGGGGTCGAAAAATGACGTTTTTTATGCAAAAAGCCCGGTCTTCCCTGAACTCCTCTTACATTTTACAAAGTAGGCTAATCATCTTTTGGGAGATGGTTGGTGGTGTCATGTAGATGTGCAGTAAGGTTTTGGAATTTTGATTTTGCCCTGGGGGGTCAAATGGGGGTCGAAAAATGACGTTTTTTATGCAAAAAGCCCCGTCTTCCCTGAACTC
>PRKT01000063.1:1299235-1314717 GCA_003671525.1 Saccostrea glomerata | reverse complement strand
TTGAACTCGGTACCTCTCACATGGGAGGCGAGAGACATTCCACTAGACCACGGAATCGCTTTACGTGAGGACAAGTATATGCAGAAGTGAAGTCACATACATGTATACTAGTATATTCATTTTCGGTATTGTCAAAATTTTACACAATCCATGGTGTTTGATCTATTTAGCCTTTATTAAACAGTTCTAATAGATATAATAAGAACATAAAGTTCGCCGAGAAGCTGTTTTATACGCAATAACTCTCCTCATGCCCTGTGCTAAAAATAACGACATGTAATACTATAAATACCAATAAAACAAACGGGGCGGGGCACTTTGAGAGGGGTGAGAGAGGTCCTAGGGAGTTTTGGTATAAAATTACATTGCATAAGCTTGAAATCTTCTTGAAATATCGCCCGGAAATGATAGTGTTACACACAGACAGAATGTATAAATTTACGACCTTGAACTTTGACCTTTTGACCTCAAAATCAATAGGGGTCTTCATTAGGCCACAGGGCACAGGCACCTGACATTACTTATTTTTCTTTTAATAAAAAAAAAATACCCTTACCTTATTATAAGGTAAGGGTATATTTTTTTTTATTAAAGGAAAAATAAGTAACGTCAGGTTTATTATAAGGTAAGGGAATTTTTTTCATTATTAAAAGAAAAATAAGTAACGTCAGGTGCCTGTGCCACAGGGAGTTGTTATGTAAAATTTCATTGCAATAGCTCAAATGGTTCTAAAGACATCGAGTGGAAACAAAAGTGTTATAACAGACAGAATTTGCTTATTTATGACGGTGACCTTTTGACCTCAAAATCAATAGGGTTCTTCTTTAGTCCATAGGGAGTTGCTATGCTAAATTTCATTGCAAAAGCTCAAAGGGTTCTCGAGATGTGTGGAAACGAAAGCGTTACAGACAGACAGAAAGACGGACGGACGGACAAACCCAAATTAATATCCCCCACTTTTCAAGCGGGGGATAAAAAAGCCTTTCATGGTGATCATTTTTTTTAAGCAGGAGGTCCAATATACAATTATGTTTTAACTTTTAAGGCATAATTAATCTCTACCTGTGAAGTAAATTAAGACTTTGCAAAATGTAAAAATTAATTACTACTCCTAACATCTAACTGATTAATGCAAAAAATAAATATATAGGTGTCTTCTACAATGAAGCGCATTGAAAAGATTTTCCGTTTGAATGGAACGTTTTGAACCATCTTTGGAACATTGATTGTCATGCCAATTTCTTCAGAAAGAAAAACAAGAGGCCCATGGGCCACATCGCTCACCTGAGTAATGGCCATTTTCTTATTTAACAGACCCCCCCCTTTTGTGATACTGTAACTATCTTGACCTTGCCCAATCCCCAGGGGTCATGGTTTGAACAATTTAGAATCTACACTATATATACAGGATGCTTCCACTTAAGTTTCAGCTTATCTGGCCCAGTGGTTTTTGAGAAGATTTTAAGAGATTTCCTATATATTTATACGTAAAACTTGGATTCCCTATTGTGGCCTTGCCCTATGCCGGGGTCACGGATCTTGAGAAAAAGATTTTGAAGAAATTTCCATAATATGGAGTCTCAACTAAATTTTGATTTGTCTCAACTATTTTTTTATTCAAATATCAACTTTTTAAGCTTTGTTTATAAATGGCTCCTGCATCACCTTACAAAAACCTATTCTGAAGCAAACATTTGAATTGACAAAATTTTACTTTTCAAAGTTGAGCAAAATAGAGTTAAATTTGTTAAAGGAAAATAATGAAATTCCAGATGGAGTTGTTTTCACTAGAATTATTTTTCTATTCTAAATCTCCTTACCTGCATTGTTGATACACGGCGGGGAATCTACGTCATCGTATGGGATTAGGACACACAAAAATGGAGGACAAATGCTCCGCTTCGATGTAAGAAATTGATATTTTTGCACTTATAAAGAATGGATATTAAATCAGTATCCTGCCTAAAGTATGCCAAAGAACGTCAACTACAATATATATTGTACGTTTGTTCGTGATAGTATCTTATTGCTCCAAACACTTCGACACAGTTTGAAAACAAGTGAGAAAAACCCGGGATGTGGAGCACACATTTTTAAAATTCGACCTATTATTCGCATGTCCAGATGTACTAGACAATTTATTCTTCCGCGTTTACACTAGAACTAATATTTTAAAAAATCCAGATTTGTTTAATAGTTTATTATGCTTTAATTACCCAAGAAAAAAGTATAAATCATTTAGGTAATAGGGTCAAAATTCTTGGGCTTGTCACAGAAAATACCTGTGTGAAATATCAAAACCCTTGTACACTGTACAGACCGTTCAAAGTAATGGCAAAAGTTTTACAAAAATGGGTCAAACTCCAAGGTCAAGAGGTCATGTCACATGGAATGCGTACAATTCTGAATTCTGAAATTAGCTGCAGAACTGTAGCTCTCCGAAAAAAATATTTTGACAGACAGGAGAGCTACGGTTGCCACCCATTGTAAAATCTGTATATTTATTGCGCACAAAACGTTGCGCGTCGTTCTGAATTAATTCTTCCAAATTCTTACCCACTCGCGAAAAAGACAGATTCATAAAAATTCCTTACTTCTCTATGAAGTACTCCCGTAGTTGACATCTGCAAGAAGTCCGTAGGACCAAATTATTTTGCAAGCCAAAATGGCAGTATAAGTAGACGATATTTTTGATGATCTCAATTTCAGGGCCAGGAGGTCTATTAACAACAAGGAATGTTTTGTTGAGGAAACCGTGAAAAAATATGTTAGGAACACACTGTAAGTAATATTTTGAGATGACAGTTTAAAATCATGGAGAAATCAATCGAGAAACGGCACACTTTTTGTGCGATAAATATACAGTTTTTTTCAATGGCTGGCACTGTAGCTCTCTGGTATATATGTCAAACTATTTTTTTCGGAGAGCTACAGTTCTGCAGCTCTTCTGAAATACAAAAGCCATAGTTTCAACCGATCAAAAATTAAGGAAAAGGTTACAAAGTTTTTGTGGACAAATAGAAACAACAAATAAACAGAAATACGGACGTGCAGGGCAAACACTAAATGCCCCCGAATTATCAATTACAAGGGCATAGAAATAACGCATCTTTTATTTATTTTCGTTTCAAACAATCTCGACACAACAGTTGTAACATAAAAGGGAGATGAAAGGGAGTTCACAGGTACAGGTAAGACTCAAGATTTCTCTCTTATAATGTATAGTGGGATATTTATTGTGGAGCGATTATTTTGGGGTTTTGAGGATTTTTTCATATTGTTCACATGATGAATATGTGTAATAAATATAATTTGTGAAAAAATGTCAAATAAGCCCTGGGGTTGAATATCGGGGGGGGGGGGGGGGGGGGGGGGGGTTCCTGTCCACAAGTACCTGTGAGGGAGATGAATTAAAATTAAGTATACAATGCATGTAATGCAAGTCAAAGCATTCAATTCAAAGAATCCCAACTTGTTGAACTTCTTTCAGTGCAAACATTGAATCGCGCCCGTAGAAAGAAATGGGGATGGGGGGGGGCCGATCTACGCTACAATGTACAATGCCTATATTATGTCTATCTTTGTAAAAAAAAAACAAGCTAATTCAGAGAATCTGTGTCCCCCGCTTAAGGAAAAAGTAAAACATGCGCAGTTCGGGGGGGGGGGGGGGGGGGGGGGGGGGGGGGGGGGGGGGGAGTCGGATCCCCCTCACTGAATTTGTAGAATTATTAAATGTATACATGCATGTATACTGAAGCAAATGAAATATACCATTGTGGATATAAAGATTTAATTGCTTATTCTTTATTATGTGCATAGAGGATTCTTTTTATATGGAATATTTATCAAACTGTAATGATGATTTTATGTGTTTGTACAAACCAGACCTCGTAAATTTTTCATTTCGCGTGCTGAATACTATCATTTAGTAAAAAAAAAAAGTATTTCAAAAAAAAAAAAAAAAGTGGTCCGACTTAATTGAACTCGGTACCTCTCACATGGGAGGCGAGAGACATTCCACTAGACCACGGAATCGCTTGACGTGAGGACAAGTATATGCAGAAGTGAAGTCACATACATGTATACTAGTATATTCATTTTCGGTATTGTCAAAATTTTACACAATCCATGGTGTTTGATCTATTTAGCCTTTATTAAACAGTTCTAATAGATATAATAAGAACATAAAGTCCGCCGAGAAGCTGTTTTATACGCAATAACTCTCCTCATGCCCTGTGCTAAAAATAACGACATGTAATACTATAAATACCAATAAAACAAACGGGGCGGGGCACTTTGAGAGGGGTGAGAGAGGTCCTAGGGAGTTTTGGTATAAAATAACATTGCATAAGCTTGAAATCTTCTTGAAATATCGCCCGGAAATGATAGTATTACACACAGACAGAATGTATAAATTTACGACCTTGAACTTTGACCTTTTGACCTCAAAATCAATAGGGGTCTTCATTAGGCCACAGGGCAGAGGCACCTGACATTACTTATTTTTCTTTTAATAAAAAAAAATACCCTTACCTTATTATAAGGTAAGGGTATATTTTTTTTTATTAAAAGAAAAATAAGTAACGTCAGGTGCCTGTGCCACAGGGAGTTGTTATGTAAAATTTCATTGCAATAGCTCAAATGGTTCTAAAGACATCGAGTGGAAACAAAAGTGTTATAACAGACAGAATTTGCTTATTTATGACGTTGACCTTTGACCTTTTGACCTCAAAATCAATAGGGTTCTTCTTTAGTCCATAGGGAGTTGCTATGCTAAATTTCATTGCAAAAGCTCAAAGGGTTCTCGAGATGTCGTGTGGAAACGAAAGCGTTACAGACAGACAGAAAGACGGACGGACGGACAAACCCAAATTAATATCCCCCACTTTTCAAGCGGGGGACAAAAAAGCCTTTCATGGTGATCATTTTTTTAAGCAGGAGGTCCAATATACAATTATGTTTTAACTTGTAAGGCATAATTAATCTCTACCTGTGAAGTAAATTAAGACTTTGCAAAATGTAAAAATTAATTACTACTCCTAACATCTAACTGATTAATGCAAAAAATAAATATATAGGTGTCTTCTACAATGAAGAGCATTGAAAAGATTTTCCGTTTGAATGGAACGTTTTGAACCATCTTTGGAACATTGATTGTCATGCCCATTTCTTCAGAAAGAAAAACAAGAGGCCCATGGGCCACATCGCTCACCTGAGTAATGGCCATTTTCTTATTTAACAGACCCCCCCCTTTTGTGATACTGTAACTATCTTGACCTTGCCCAATCCCCAGGGGTCATGGTTTGAACAATTTAGAATCTACACTATATATCCAGGATGCTTCCACTTAAGTTTCAGCTTATCTGGCCCAGTGGTTTTTGAGAAGATTTTAAGAGATTTCCTATATATTTATACGTAAAACTTGGATTCCCTATTGTAGCCTTGCCCTATGCCGGGGTCACGGATCTTGAGAAAAAGATTTTGAAGAAATTTCCATAATATGGAGTCTTAACTAAATTTTGATTTGTCTCAACTATTTTTTTATTCAAATATCAAATAGCTTTGTTTATAAATGGCTCCTGCATCACCTTACAAAAACCTATTCTGAAGCAAACATTTGAATTGACAAAATTTTACTTTTCAAAGTTGAGCAAAATAGAGTTAAATTTGTTAAAGGAAAATAATGAAATTCCAGATGGAGTTGTTTTCACTAGAATTATTTTTCTATTCTAAATCTCCTTACCTGCATTGTTGATACACGGCGGGGAATCTACGTCATCGTATGGGATTAGGACACACAAAAATGGAGGACAAATGCTCCGCTTCGATGTAAGAAATTGATATTTTTGCACTTATAAAGAATGGATATTAAATCAGTATCCTGCCTAAAGTATGCCAAAGAACGTCAACTACAATATATATTGTACGTTTGTTCGTGATAGTATCTTATTGCTCCAAACACTTCGACACAGTTTGAAAACAAGTGAGAAAAACCCGGGATGTGGAGCACACATTTTTAAAATTCGACCTATTATTCGCATGTCCAGATGTACTAGACAATTTATTCTTCCGCGTTTACACTAGAACTAATATTTTAAAAAATCCAGATTTGTTTAATAGTTTATTATGCTTTAATTACCCAAGAAAAAAGTATAAATCATTTTGTTTTCAGAAATGATGTAGGGCACACCAACACTAAAACGGATATGGGACACACAATAAGTTACTTTCAAATTGAAACATCGAGCATTCATATCTTAATGTTTCCATTTAAATGACTGCTGTTTGGCAGTATATAAACAACGACTCTTCCACTGTATCATTCAGTACATTTATTTGTTATTGCAATAACTATTTCAATCGTGGTTGAGAGTGCTTTTCAATAACAAACAGGTTGCAACCACTATCGAAATACGACTACTTTTGAAACTATAAAGTTGTTTTATGTTTTACTTTTTGTAGAAATTCAAATTAATGCACGGACACTTTTTATCAAACTGACCTACCTATAATTCAAACATTCAAACATGTATGCAAATGTTATCAGCAAGCTCCCGCCATCTTCGCTAGCCAAGGGTTTCTGATACGCTACTCTCCTCATAGAGAGTAGCGTATCAGAAACCCTTGGCTAGCGAAGATGGCTCCCGCTGAATCTGGCCGAATCGGCGAAAACCAACAGACAATCAATCAATATACACGTATGCAATTTTTTTTAATTTTGTTAAATAAAGTTCATTTTTGTCATTGATTTTTAAAGGAAAGGATCATAAATATATTTAGATGTAGAAAATAGAATATCTATATTGAAAAAAAGAAAGAAAACTGATAAATTTGTGTATAAAACTTTCTGATGAAAATATGGTTATTTCAATAGAACTAACATATTCATGAGATAACCTACGCTACAAATGTAGATAGCAAAGCAAACGTCTACTCGTCAAGACATTAAACAGCAAAATGCCTTGCGGTGTGGTTGTGTTATGGATCAATTATAAGCATCTATCAAAATAATTATTTAAATCAGTTTTGAAATCATTACTTCAATCACTATTGAAAACTTTATTTCAATATTGAACATAGTTTCAAGTATAGTGGTTGCAACCTATGTTTGTTACTGAAATACACTCTCAACCACTATTGACATAATTTTTTCAATTGTGGTCGTATTTCAATAATGGTGCAGCCTACGTTTGTTATTGAAATGCACTCTCAACCATAATATTGAAATAATTATTTCAATACTGGTCGTATTTCAATAGTGGTTGCAACCTATGCTTCTTATTGAAATGCTCTCTCTCTCTCTCTCTATCTCAACCACAATTGAAATAATTATTTCAATAGTGGTCGTTATTTCAATAGTGGTTGCAACACATGTACATGATACAAAAACAAAACAGCTTCAACAGCAATATTGATACATGTTTAATACGTCAATAAACATATTAAAATGGTGGCGGTGTCGTTGTTTAGGCACACTGTTCAGTGGTTAGTTTTGTATGGCCATGATACCAAACAGCGGTACATCCATTGCAGTAGTCAGCCCTAAACAAAAAAGTATTATTTTCCACTTTACGCTAAGAATTTAACGGGTCTCACTTCAGGATAGTTTACAAAGAAACGTTTATTATCATTTATTTATACAATACAATCTAACAGATTAATATTTGTACATGCTTTACTTACACACAGTGAGCATTTGGATACGAACACTTGGCAACCTCACATGGGCTGACGAAACATTGGAAAATCTGTCCAACACAGCCTCTCCTAAAAGAGGCTGCAGAGCAAACTGAGGCTAAAGGAGAAAAAATAACGTATATTTATATCTGAGATAAAAAAAAATATCAGAGGAGATCAAAGCTTGGGAAAAATTGACAATTTTCTAAATGAAGGATTTTTGTATTCTATTTTTATACCCCTTTTTACACCCGTTACTGCTCCTATACCAAAGAATAAATTCATTGAGATTCTTCCAAAATCTTTTGTTCTTATACCTATCTCCTTTTTACGTTTCGATCAAATACATATTTGGGGCTTCCCATGGGGAAAAAACCATGGCACTGTCTTTTTTTTAACATATCATTGGAGGTCTCATTTCTTATTTGAAACTGCTGACTAAGTATACTTTAATGAGACATTTTATATAATGCGACCTAGCTTTGACAGAATCTTGATTACATAGTGCTATTCTGCCCATCCTATTCTACGTTTTGATATTTTGTGTTTCCCACTGCAAAATATGAACTCCATTATCTCCATTACGGGGATTAAATTCTGTAAGCTCATTTCTCACAGTTCTTCTAGACCATCATGTGTAGTACTTTATAACATTGAAAGAAAAATGAAATATGAAAGAAGTTACATACCTATATGTACAATTAATCAAACCATTCATCATTTTGTTAAAAATGGGGTTGTTACCGAGAGATTGTTCTACATGTATACAGGATGAGTAAAAAATGGTGTGAAATAAACTGCAACAAAAAATGAACATGACATACCTGCAAACAAGACACAGACGACAAAGACGCAGAAACCCCTCATTTTGATCAGAGCCAAGTCTGGTGTGTACTGTCTATAGTAAAACTGATAAGCAAATCTTTTATATACTGTTAAGTGTTGACATCACGATCTTTGTATATCATTTGTAATTCAGCTTATACCTATATAGCTCTGTTGCAACCACTATTGAAACTAGAGGTACTGTGAGAAATGACCTCACTAAAAGATACCCCCGCCTCCCATATGAATATAATGGCAGTGTCCATGTTTTGCTTTGGAAAATCCAAAATATATGGCAGAACAAAAGTGAAATAGGAGGTGCACAATGGCAATATATAAAAAAGATTCTGTGAAAGTTTCATTAAATTTCCTTCAGTGGTATGAGAGGAGTTGCGGATAAGAGATAGGTACCCCAAAGCGTAACAGACAGAGGACGGACGTACAGACAGACGGACGGAAATGCCGATTACTATATACCCTCCCGCTTTTCAAGCGGGGAATATAATAACGACCACTATTAAAATAATTATATCAATAGGGGTTGAGAGTGCATTTCAATAGCAAACATAGTTAGTAATCACTATTGAAATACGACCACTTTTCAAATAATTATATCATTAGTGGTTGAGAGTGCATTTCAATTGCAAACATAATTAGTAACCACTATTGAAATACGACCACTATTAAAATAATTACTAGTATATCAATAGTGGGTGAGAGTGCATTTCAATATAACAAACATAAATAGTAATAACCACTATTGAAATACGACAATAATAACCATAGGTTTCAACCACTATTGAAATACGAGCACTACTGAAATAATTATTTAATAGTGGGTGTCAGAGAGTATATTTCAATATGGTAACCATAGGTTTCAACCACTATTGATATACTGCCAGTATTGAAAGAAAAGTTACACCGCCTCAGCAACATTTGAAATAATTATTTCAATATATATTGGATTCATTGTTCAAAGCACTATTGAAATCAATAATTTAATCCATATTGAAACTTTTATTTCAAAAGTGAGCATTATTCCAATAGTGGCTGCAACCTATGTTTGTTATTGAAATGAATCTACCCCACTATTGAAATATTTTTTTTCAATAGTAGTCTTAATTCAATAGTGGCTACTATCTATGTTTGTTATTGAAATGCACTCTCACCCACTTTTGAAATAATTATTTCAATAGTGGTTGTATTTCAATAGTGGTTATTATACCTATGTTTGTCATTGAAATGCACTCTCAACCACTATTGATAAAATTATTTCAATTGTGGTCGTTATTTCAATAGTGGTTGCAACATATGTTGCAAATGGCTCCCCTAAGCAGAACATTCCTCAAAATCATAAGTCAGTTTTAATTATTTTTTTTACATTTCCAGTCATCAAAGTGAATTTGGATTACCAAACAGATACTGGATTCCTTAACTTCATAAAATCACTTACTTTATAAAAAAAAAAATATACAGCATGTTCCAGTAAATGTTCTACTATTTAAACCTATGTGGGGTTATCAAAAAGTTCGTGGACTGAGGCTATAAAATTAGTACTACTGAGTATGTAGTCTGTGCTTTCAAAATTTATATGAAACATAAAACAACCAAAAATAAAGAAATGTTGAAAATTTTAGCCCGATGTGTTCATTATTTGCCAAATTATTATAAAATAAAAACGACATTATTTGACCATCCGGCGCTGTCGTCATTTATTTTTATGACGCCCGACAACGTCATTTTTTTTCAATGTCCGCTTCTTCTACCTCAAACACTTTTTTGATGAAATTCCCTGGAGGTGAGTAAGGACTTTCACCCGCATTGTTTACATGACTTTAAAATGTCATCAACAGCGGCTTTCAATGAATATAATATTCCAAATGGATTTATGCATTGGGAGTGATCCTGGCTTAATTGTGCCAGCATATTTTGCTTTTGGTAGTTCAACATCTATGACATATGATCAACGTCATTTTTTAACGTGATTGATTTTTCACACCTTGACTACAAATCGACATTAACTGTTTATCCCTGTTTTTCTCTGAATCTATTTTGACATTAAAAGACAAGTACTCTGGACACACATTATTTCTATGTAGCAAATTAAACAATTTCGTAGGTCTATACCAGTTTTTTTCAGGGGCAAAACTTTAAAGAATGTTGGAAAAGGAAACCCCTCCCCTCTTTTGACGTCATTTTCAAGGCCACATTTGTTTGGACATTCCATGTAAAATTTACGATAAAATTTCAAAGAACTTCCAGAGTGAAGTGAGAATTTCATGGAACAATTGTGTTCCGACACATACCTGAATTTACGGGATTTTTGGATGTCAAATATTCATATCTTTAGAGTTTTTCTCAGTTAAACATAGGTCGCAAAAACGTCATGTTCAAGGTTGCGCCGCCTGGACATTCCATTGCTTACAAAAACATTACTAATTTATTAGAAAATAAAATTTATGATTTGTGATTTATTCTCTAGATAGAAAAGATGCTGCCAACTAGATAATTTAAAATTCATTGATGTGCCTAAAGCGGTTTTAATTTTATGGCTCTAGTCCACGAACTTTTTGACAACCCCTCGTATTTCTTTATTCCTCACTAAAATATTAACAGTAGTGAATTCGTATGAGAAACATCAGGAGTACCGTACAACAATATATTCGAGCAGACAAGTGGTATAAATCAAATACTGTGAATAAACTCAAAAGAATTTTACGAAAATTTATATGGATTTTTTTTTTAAATATATGTATTAAGCGTTCTACAGGTCGTCAATGACCAATGAATGATCGGAAGATCCGGGTCAATCAAAGTCAAACTTGAGAGAAATCTGAGTTGGACTGTAATCTAACTCTATGTCTTTTCACAACTTTTTCAGTTGGTTGCTTGTTGACACAAGAAACTGGGGATTTCCTTCGTATGCTGTGAATAGAACTTGACTCATGGTATTGTTATTCTCTTGACGAATTGGAGGATTGACGTCATGGGGATAAAAACTGAAAAGTGCTCCGTCATTGCCAAATCGAAAATGCTGAACAATAAGATATATTCCTAGACCGATGTTTACAGAATACTAATGACAATCACATGATACATCACAAAAACTCTGCATACACACACAATAGATGAAATATTAATGAAAATGGTGCATCAATTAATTGCATTTATAATTAACGATTTTTTTTTAATCTTTACAAGAACAATAACTCTCTAGGTAGAAATCGTCAAACTCGAAATATGGGGGTGCTGTCCAGTCAATCACGAGCACGGAGTGGAGGGCGTTCTCCTGTAGACATCTGTTACAGCTACCTCCAGATCTAAAGATATAAAAAGGCAAAAATGGTCAAAACTTCCTGATTAGAAATACGCAATGAAAACACATGGAAAGTCTATATTCAATGACTTTGAGCTCCCCAGTGCAGCAACTTTGCTATTTTTAAAATTCTATATGTAATTACAAGCATGACAGAAAAACTTTTTTTTTTTCAGCGAAAGCAAATAATTTTTGTAAACGGCCAATTCTTCTGTGTCGTTTACAAAGGACATGGAACAAATCGTTTATTTAAGCAAACATTTTTGTACTATAAAAAAGTCTGTTTTCAAATTTTCTTTTTAAAATAAAATCTTAACAAAGACTCTCGATCTCAAGAAAATATTTATCATTTTAAGCAAATACATTTTATTTTATAAAAGATGGTGAATGTGTGTGAATTTGCAAAGAAGACAAAAATTGAGTAAAGAGAGATAAAAGACTCAAACGAGTTATTAACAATGTATTTAAACAAAATTTAGGTACATGTATGTTTTGGATGATTTAATTATTGTGAAAAGGGTCATATTTGAAATTGAAATATGACTTACTTGAAAGCAAAAGAAAAAAAAAAGAAAGAAGAAATCGTAAGAAGACGGTGTAATAAAAAAAAATTCAATATTGGATTAAAACGGCCCTTTAATCTTCATTGCACAAACCACTCTTTAGTCTTTGCCAAATACACGTAAGGGTAAATACCTTTTCATTAATCTATATTTCTGAAATAAACTTAAAAAGTTCAAATATCAAAATCGACACTCGCCTCAAAGAGCGAAGGAATAAAATTTAGTTTTTTTTTAATACTGTCAGATTTGAATGCTTTTTTTCGCACATTGAACAGGTGCGTGAGAAACCTTGATGGACTACTTACACACATCTCCCCCTGGGTATGAATTGATACATGGGGTCTGGTTGACTGTCGGGGAAATGAACAATGTAACGAAGTACTCCTCTCGTGTTATATAAGACTGGAGGGAAAAACAAATCACGGTACCTGTAATTCAAAATTAGAAAAAAAGGGAGAAAATTAAATATGAACTTGATTCATATCGGAATAATAAAGACTGTTTTATCACTTTTAAAATTCAATTTTTATTTTGAAAAAAAAAAAATAGTGACGTAAAACATTCATGGGAGTAAATCATTCGTGGATAATTTTATAAAGATAATCTAAAAATAGAAATTTTTACATTTACTTACGTAGGACAACAATGGTCACCGTCATGATCCCCCGAATAATAATAATTACCAGTACTTTTAAAATGAGAGGAATAGTCGTAAGGTTTCCTGAACTTTTTCTGCCATACAGGACTCTTACTGGTGCGGCTTGTGTAGGCATTTAATTCCTTCAGTTTCATTTGTAGTTCATTCTTTGTGAAAAATATCCCTGTTCGAAATATTGAAATTCAATCAATACATGTAAAACCACTTGAAGGATCTAGAAGAACAAGTTTTAAACAGTTAATTTACATTTATTAATATGACATACATATATACTTTACACATTCTAATGATTCTATGTAAAACTTCTAACGATTTTAAGTACTACAATTATTTATGAATATTACATCTTTAAAATTTGAAAAAATTCATTGAATGGAAAATCAAATTGTATTGAAATCAATTAACTTACGAACCCCGGTATAAATTCTTTATCTTTTCATACGGAACCCCGGCACACGTTCCTGCGAAGCACCGACTGTTCTCCGGACTGGACATTTTTTGTTCTTGATTTTTCATCTTCGCTGTTTGAATTTGAGAATCGACAAAAGTCACTACACACAGAAGGAATATGCAGCAGCAGGTAACTGTCATTTTACAAGGTGGTTGCTTTTCCTCCAAAAACACGAACTGGTCTCTTTGATTGTTACTTTGATGTTGAATGTCGAATGCGTCACTTTGTTTTCCGTTTTTAAAGGGTCGAAAATTTAATGATGTTTAGTCCTGTTGTTCGCCTTATAACCAAGTCCTCAGGCCGTCACGAAGAAACTGGATAGAGAACTGTTGCGGTATATACGTAAGGCAAACCCAGGGAATTTAGGAAAGGCTATATTTAAACCATAGAAAACGAAATTAGGGCATGGTCCATATCTGTCTTGGTTACTTAACAATAAAAGAACAGATTTCTAAGCTACTTCCGTGTAGCACCCCCTATTCAGGTTATTCCACGGACAATGTACCCATTTGACTACTGCTTCAAGGTCTTTAATCATGATCATAGATCGCGATCTAAGACGTAAAAATAATACATATATACCTGATCAGTCACGACAATCAATGTACCATCATTAAGAACCATGGTCCTTAAAGTTAAAGGCATGAAGAGTAAGGCTTTCAAATTATAACATTTATTTCTTCATTTAAATCAATCGGAAATTCAACATTTTAAAAGCGGAAATTAACCTTTAAACATGGAAATAAAACTTTTTAGTAAAAAGAAATTATGCTAACCATGTCTTTGTCCTCTAAATCGATTAACAGATTTACCTGTAATATCAACAGTTTTTTTTCTGTATACATGTACCTGATGAAAAAGAAATCGCTGTAGTACCAACCGTACATGTATGGCGGCCCATATATCTGTCCCCCTACATGTTAACATGCAACATAATACCGTATTGAAAAGAAATCTAATCATCAAGAACAAATGGTCAAAATTATTCATGGCCAAGGATCATGGGGAGGGTCATGCCACATGAAATACATTCTATGAAAAATCAAAGCCCTAACTTACTTACTTACTTATGCCTGCTACCCCTTTTGGGGCATAGGCCGCTCACAAGATTCCTCCAGGCCCCTCTATCCTGGGCAATATTTTCTACCTCCTTCCAGTTCTTTCCCATTCTCTTGACGTCTGCCTCCAAGTCTCTCCGCCAGGTGTTCTTTGGTCTCCCTCTCTTACGTTTTCCTTGGGGGTTCCAGGATAGGGCTTGCCTTTTGATGTTCTTATGTGGCTTGCATAGAGTATGCCCTATCCACCTCCATCTTCTCTGTATTATTTCAGTTTCTATTGGGGCTTGGTTGGTTCTTTGCCACAGATTGATGTTGCTTATTTTGTCGGGCCATCTAATCTGGAGGATGCATCTCAGACAAGAGTTGACAAATGTCTGGATCCTGTTTATTGTGGCAACAGTCATCCTCCATGTCTCGGAACCATATAGAAGCACGGCCTTGACATTGGTGTTAAAAATCCTAACTTTAGTGCGTGTTGTTATTCCCTTGGACTTCCAGATCTTTCCAAGTTGCAGGAATGCCACTCTTGCCTTTCCTATTCTTGCCTTTATATCAGCTTCTGTTCCTCCTTGTTGGTCCACTATACTGCCAAGGTACATGAAATGTTCAACTTCCTCTATGTCCTGACCTTCTATGTTTAATGGAGCATGTGATGATGTGTTTGCTCTTAGGATCTTTGTTTTTGTGATGTTGATGTTGAGTCCTATCTGTGCTGATGTTTCTGCCACTGTTGTAATTTTCTCCTGCATTTGTGCCTGAGTGTGTGATAGGAGTGCCAGGTCATCCGCAAAGTCGAGGTCATCTAGCTGTGACCATGGTGTCCACTGTAATCCATTTCTTCTATTGTCTGTGGATGATTTCATTATCCAGTCTATTGCAAGAAGAAACAGAAAGGGTGACAAAAGGCATCCCTGACGAACTCCTGTTTTTACTT
>PRKT01000063.1:1279411-1295496 GCA_003671525.1 Saccostrea glomerata | reverse complement strand
TAAAAAAAAAAAACCTTTCATGGTGACCTCCATTTTTTAAGCAGGAGGTCCAATATACAATTATGTTTTAAGGCATAATTAATCTCTACCTGTGAAGTAAATTAAGACTTTGCAAAATGTAAAAATCCATTACTACTCCTAACATCTAACTGATATATATATATATATATATATATATATATATATAGGTGTCATCTACAATGAAGCGCATTAAAGTGGATTTTCCGTTTAAATGGAACGTTTTGAACCATCTTTGGAACATTGATTGTCATAAAATGAAATGCCCATTTCTTCAGAAAGAAAAACAAGAGGCCCATGTGACATATCGCTCACCTGAGTAACTTTGGTCATTCTCTTATTAAACTTTGTAATACTGTACCTATCTTGACCTTGCCCAATCCCCAGGGGTCATGGTTCGAACAATTTAGAATCTACACTATATACCCAGGATGCTTCCACATAGGTTTTAGCTTTTCTTGCCCAGTTTTTTTTTTAAGAAGAATTTTATAGAAATTTCCTATATATTTCTATGTAATACTTGGATTCCCTATTGTGGCCTTGCCCTATGCCCGGGGGTCACATTTGAACAATTTAATATCTACACTACCCCAGGATGCTTCCACATAAGTTTAGCTTTTCTGGCCCAGTGGATCTTGAGAAGATTTTTGTAGAATTTTCCATATATTTCTATGTCAAACTTGGATTCCCTATTACGCCCTGCCTTATGCCAGGAGATCACAATTTGAACAATTTAGAATCTACATTACCACAGAAAGCTTCCACATTAGTTCAGCTTTTCTGGTACAGTGGTTCTTAAGATTTTTTATTTACCTCACCCTATTTTTGTATTCTATTGATTATCTCCTCTTGATAGGGCACTAATAATTTATACTCCAATTTAACTACGTCAATGCACTTCATTGTATATGCATGTCTTACCGGTATAACTTTGTAAATACGTATAAAGGAAAAAGTTCATACATGTACTTAAAAAACCTTTAAAGTACTTTATAAGTAAAAAGTAATGAAGGAAAACACTTGGAATTATTTTATAACATTTATTAACAATGGAAATCATTAAAATTTCCGTTTCATAATATTCAACTGATTGAATGCAGTTTGGCTACTTTTAAAATGCAGGGTTTATGTTTAAAACTTAAAATCAAAATTCTTTCAACATTAAATTGAGCAGAAAATGAACTACATATAATCAATGTATCAACATTTAATTATTTTGTTATTTATACAGAACACATACATATGCATATGCTGATCACCTAGGGAAATTGCATCATAAATATTCATGTAAAACATAAATGATATAGTATACTATTCTTATATACCCAGTACATTAATTAGGATGAGATTTTAATACCTAAAACACTAATACATGTTATATTAAAAAACATACAGATGCAGTATCTTTTACATGAAGATGGCACCAATTTCATTGATATATATATGAATATGCTTGATTTTGTTGTATAATCATATGTAATGAAAAATACTCATTACTGACATAAAGGGACATTTGTAAAACAATTAAACACAAAAGAAATTAATCTTTTTTCAAAGTAAAAAAAATGCACTGTATGAGGAGTTTAATTATGCCCAATATGCTGCAAGAATACAAGGAAAGTGAAAAAAACATGAATGCAGTATAAGGCATTTCTTTAAACATGAACCTTTTTAAATAAAACATTCCTGTCAAATTATGAGGTCACATGAAGTAAAAACCTGTCAGACAGTCAAAATTATGATAAATCACAATAAAATGTGGGACAGTGGTGAACAATTACATGCAATCACTGCATTCAAAGTAGCCTTTACACTATATATATGCATACTGTACATACGAGGGGTGTTAGAAAAGTTCGCGGACAAGTTCTATTGTGAGTGCGCTATTTCCATGAAACCGGTCAAACTTGCCAGATAAAATCTTTGCCTTTTTTCCAATAAATATACAAGAATTTGGTGCTCTCCGATGATTATTGAAAAATATACAGCTTTTTTATTTTGATAAAACTTGCTTCACGGAGCATGTTACATTTTGGCACATTTACATCACGAAGACTCTTTATTAAAATTAAAAATTGCACAATTGTAGCGCAAAGAGTTTTATGATATTTTACCTGCCGCTTAAGTATTCATGAAACGTCACTGGGAGAAATTTTGAACTAAATTGGAGGGTATATGACTGTTTTATAACCGTTTATAACTGATCAACGCTTAAAAACACAGCCAAAAATCGGAACGTCATTGAGCGTCATGGAGCACTGCACTACGTAAAAAATATGCATGCAGACTGGAAAATGTCTAAAAAGAGATTAAAATGTTCAAGATGCTGCCGGGAATTTCCTACACCTACAAAGTACAAGTTTTCAAATGGTTGTAGCATCATAAGAATGGAAGGATTAACATTTTGAATGATTAACTCCATCGATACTTCAATACCCCCGTATCGCATGGACGTTGCGTTGCGCCTATATGGTTTTGCATAGTTTCCATACCTGATCGATTAACTGCATAGATTTTTTTAAAGATCTCAATAATATCCGAATCAGTACAAAAGACATTATATAGAACAAAAGTAACATGTCTTGATATAGATATTCAATTTTAAGGTAGAAGAAAAGATAAGAAAAATCTGAAGAAATGAAAGATTTATACAACTGCGACAAAGCTTAACGGGTTGAAATCTGGTTGTCACGTCGCCTTACGTCAAGTGATTGCTCCGTGAATCCCATGACCTCATAGTAAAAATCATTGTAAATTTTCAAGATTTTAACATATGGACCTGATTTTTTACATACCAATAAACAAAATGTAGGAATTTATTCAGACATACATGTAGGTCATACTTCACAATACACAATAGATTTTCCGTAATTCAATGTGTCCGCGAACTTTTCTAACGACCCTCGTACATCCGGAAATATTTATACTTATTATATAAATAATGTAACTTTTTATCACAGCAAGTACCGTTAAATAATAAAGAACTTTATTTGGTAATAACCAATATTTGCCCCCCAAATCAAACTTTGATGGAGATATATTTAATTAAGTTCTTAAACAGGGGAGTATATGCTGACTTCAAAGCACTGAATATTTTCATAAGTAATGACGCCATATGTACGTAATGACGTCACAAACATGACGTAAATTTCAGTTTTTTATGAATTTTACAGAAAAATGTACATATTTCGTCGATATTTTGAGTAAAAGTCACCGAGCGCATGTGTGTTCAGGATCAATATTTTGATATAATGTGTAGAATGATAATATCAATGAAATATGTCAATATTGTTCCTTAACAAACTTGCGCTCTATAAATTTTAAAGCTAAAATTGTTGAAATTTTGTCCATTTTGTCCTCTTTCTGAAAAAGGATATAAAATCGGACTAGTTTGTGATGTCATAAAAACAAAAATTGTGAATACACTGCTTTGACACTATAATATTTTCTGTTCATTTATATTTCTCATACAATCTATTGAATTCAGCACATTTCAGGAAGTTTTCAAAATTTGACTTTTGTGGGGGCAAATATATGCAATATACCGCATATAGTTCTTTATGACAAAAACCTTCAATTTATGCATGCTGTATTTAGATTCCTCATGTGAACATTTATCATACAGAATTATAACATCATTTCATGTGTTCAATCACCTCTGGGACTAGACACATACAAACACACACACAACAGCACCAACAGAAGATTTTAGAATTCCCTGCAGATATCCATCTCTCTTAGCTCACGATTCCTGGTTTTAAAGAAGTTCTTGAAATATTCATAAGAAGAGATCATGATGGCACAAGCTGGTGCTACCTTCACAACCCGAGGAACCAAACCTGTAGAGAATCAGATAAAAAAAGATTATACATGGATCTAACAATCATTTCTATCCAATGAAAGACTGCTCAAAAAGAGGTTAAATGACATATACAGACGCAACATACCAGCGAACAAGGCATGAATCCCCTCCATTTGGTACAGCTGTATAATGAGGCGTAGTGTTGAGGTGACTTCCTGGGAACCTAATACAAAACATAGAATGAGGGCAATTTTCTAAATTTATACAAGTATTGAAAACATTTTAACTATAGTTTAAACTATAAAAATTAGTTATTTTCAAAATTCCTTTTTAAATCAGACAGATGGCATGTGTAAATTCCATCTCCACCTATTCAGATGGAAAAGTTTAGCACCAAGCTAAAAAAATAAAGGTGCATTTAGTAAGCAATCAGACCAAAAAAGAAATCATTTTTCCTTTCACAAAACCATTTTTGTAATCATTCTTAAAATTTATTAACCAGAAGTCTCTGTCGAGACTGTAGCTCTACTGGTTTGTACTTATAACAAAGGATGAGAAAAGAAGCCATTGCCATCAAACCAAAACTGTAGAAGGAGTGGTGTTTTAAAGAAATTTCACAGACATTTCTATTTTAGTAACCATGGCAACAACGTTCATCGAAATCAAATCTGATGCACTATTTTATGTATAGTCTACTTGTGTGCCAAGTTATATTGAAATCAGATCAAAACTGTAGGAGGAATAGCATTTTAAAGAAATTTCACAGAAAATTCTATTTTTAGTAACCATGGCAACACCATTCATCGAAATCAAAAACCGATGCACTATTTTATGTATCTTAGTAAAGTCTACTTGTGTGCCAAGTAATATTGAAATCAGACCAAAACTGTAGAAAGAGTAGCGTTTTAAAGGAATTTCACAGAAAATACTATTTTAGTAACCATTGCAACACTATTCATCGAAATCAAAAACCAATGCATAATTTTATGTATCTTAGTGCAGGCTACTTGTGTGCCAAGTAATATTGAAATCAGACCAAAACTGTAGAAGGAGTAGCATTTTAAAGGAATTTCACAGACAATTCTATTTTTAGTAACCATGGCAACGCCGTTCATCGAAATCAAAATCCGATCCACTATTTTATGTATCTTTGTGTAGTCAACTTGTGTGCCAAGTTATATTGAAATCAAATCAAAACTGTAGGCAGAGTATCATTTTAAACGAATTTCACAGAAAATCCTATTTTAGTAGCCATGGCAACACCGTTTATTGAAATCAAAAACTGATGCACTATTTTATGTATCTTAGTGTAGTCTACTTGTGTGCCAAGTTATATTAAAATCAGACAAAATCTGTAGGAGAAGTAGTGTTTTGAAAAATTGTTTACAGACAGACGGACAGACAGACAGACAGACAGATGGATGGACGACGGACACCTTACTATCGCATAAGCTCTTCTGGTCTCTGACCAGTAGAGCTAAAAATGAGAAAAAAATTATTTTGTAACTGAATTATTTTATCTTACACAGAAATAACCTGTTAGTTATTAAATTTTGGATTATTTTATAGATATTCCTTTTCTTTAAATTTGGCAATGCAAAAATACACAAAACAGTAGTCATACAGTCAAACCTCATTTTCTCAAATTTGATGAAAAACTGTGAGGTATCAAGGTAATTTAGATATCAAGGGTTAATTATTTAAAGAATAAGTGGTTGGGACTTCCGAATCACTTTGACATATCCATAATATTCAAGATATCAGTATCTGAGATATTCCAGTTCAACTTTAGGTTGTACAGCTGTCATTTAACATATTGCTTTGACAGGATTTAAAAAAAATAAAATTTTGTAATAAGACAATCACTGAGAATTTTCAGGCAATAAGAGGCTTAATTAAACGGAATCCAGACATGTTCATTACCTCTTATTCTTCTTTCGCCAATAGTAATCTGACGATGGGTTTTGATTACATCGAAAGGCAAAGTTAAAATGGCAGCAATCTGTAAGAAAAGATTTATGAAATTTAAAAAATCAAAACAATAGAAAAACTAATGATGTACTTTAAAACATTTGTTCATAAAATAGTCAACAAAAACACATGTATATCACTGTAAACATAATACATTTGACAGTGTATTCTTTTTGGTGGAGATAAACTTCTGCTAATTCAAGTACATCGCTAAATGTCTTACACATATACACAAAATTGACACATAAAGAAATGCGCTAAATAATACCTAGGCTTACTTGCTAAACATCTTATCCATCAAATATCGTGCATGCTTATTATGATACATTTCCAGAATTTTGTGTTTCTCAACCTACCCCTCCTGAGACAGCTCCACAACAGAAACTCTCCACAGTCGTCATCTTATGTGATAGGGACTTCTGTAAAATGACTGACTTCATCCCCTCATATCCAAACCAGTAAAAAGCTGAAATAGGCAGTTTAATTAGCATTTCAAATCTCATAATTGCAAAGATTGTAAAAAACCATGTACTCTATGTAAGAAGTCTACTTGACCTCTCTAAAAGACAAAAAATATTTCTATTTCAAAAAGAAAATATTTATTGTTATTATTTTTCCACAATTTTTTAAAAATTAAATATTGCAATCTACATGGAATATATCTTTAAAAGTGTTGATTTTTTTTTTTACCTGAGAATGGTACATCCCTGAGGAGTGTGGGAGTGAGGCCCCGGTACATGGACTTGACCACGCCCCCCTCCCTCACGGTATGCTGGACTGCTGTCAGAACCTGACTATAATTCAGCTGCTCAGACTGCATCTTAGTCCTGACCATCTCCAAAGGGCTGATAGCAAACACTGCTAATGCTGTAAATATAAACGTGTTAATGTACTCACACTAGTCACAGTATAGAGTCCTCTTTCTCCCTATCAAATACACTGAGTTTTTACTCATACCAGCATTTAGAATACACTAAAAAGAATTGTTAGAAAATGTCCAAGATGCAATAATTATTACTGGTCTAAGAGCAAATTGATCAAAATCTATTTTTATACGATCTATGCAAATTATTACAGCTTTTCCAACCAGTGCAGCACACATATAGTCTTGAGATCAGAGCGAAGTAATATTTCACTACCATTATTGTTTTATTTTTTCAAAACTAAAAACCATTTAAACGACCACTTAGCAGTAAATATTTCAACTATGGTAACAGAAAAAAGAATATACATGTACTACACTGTCAACTACGTAATGAAGCTAGTATCCTTAATGCACACTTAAACATGACATACTGTAAAATCACATATTTTCGTGGGGTCAATTTTTCGTGGTTTGAGGAAAAAATGTTGGTTCGTGGGGATTTGATTTCATGGATGAAGAACTTTGTAGTAGTTTTGCACATGAAAATTTACATTTCGTGGTGGATATAAATTCGTGGGTCTCTTCATACCACGAAAACAACGAAAATTAAACCCCCACGAAAATTAGTGATTTCACAGTAATAGCTGATGAATCTTGTCCTATGTGTGATTACCTTAATGAAGATAATGAACACTGTTTTATGAATTGTACAAAGAGTGCACTTGGTGTTCTTTTTGAGCTAAAGACATCTTTACGTGGGAGTTCGGAGTTTTCCTTTCAAACGAACTTCAACATTACAAATTACATGTACCTGGTACAAGAATATTACATGTGTATAAGGTTAACAAAATGTTATCTATATTTCATCTTGATACATACTAGAATTCTTTTTGCTGTATGTTTTTATACAATAATTTGTTATCTTATTTTTATCTGCATCTGTTCAAGTAAGGTTGTGCTTGTGTATGTAAGGGATAGTGTGTGAAAGGGTGTATAAGAGTGTTTGTATTTACCTGTATTAAATTACAAATACTAACTCTGTTCATTGTATTTGTTACCTTGACTTCTTGTATAAAGAGGGTATTTATACATTATAGGCACAAAGCTTGTTGCTCTATCTATTCAGTATTTTGAATAAATAATAAGAAGTTAATTCCTTTGCCCAATTACAGTGGAGCCTCATTTATCCGGACGTTTTGGTTCCCAGTCAATTTGTCCGGATATGTGAAGCATCCGGATATCTGGCGTCCGGATATCTGAAGGTCCACTGTACCATGAGATATAAAAGATAAAATCTGCTTGATCAGCAATGCTCTTCATGTTATCTACTCACACTAGACTCATTAATTTCTCTCTAATTTGGCATGCAATTTTCTGTTATCAAAATGACTAGTGCTTGATAATAACATGCATGGGAGATGTGGGATTTTTTTTAAAACAACATTTGTTTTGTTTTGTTTTAATTTTGCAAAATTTTTTGGGGGGATTGAAATATTTAATTAAAAGTGGGTCAGTATCCCAGACCTGAAGGCTTGATTAAGTCGTGGGTAAGGAGATATAAGGTACTCACTTCGAGCACTAGCTCCAGCCATTATGGGTTTCCACCAGTCATTTTCTGCTAGACCTGCAGAGTAACCAAATAAATTCCTAAAATGTTCGTAACAGGAGAAGTAAACCACTGTGGCAGGCACAGCCATAACTCTGGAAAATAAAATGGTAAATATTAGTCACATTTTTATCTGGGAAATAACAAAGGCCCCTAACATCTATAATTAAAGTGAAAACATTTGAATTTTAAAGTCTGAGCTTTGAACATTACTTGAAAATATAAAAATCTAGCATGTTCTTTTGTTAAAGTATTTATCTGAATTTCTTGGCTACATTAATTCCTGACACAGAAAGTAATTTCAAGTCTTTAAATGTTAAAACTCACAATGTGGGAGGTAGTCCGCTCCACAAGGATCTAAATCCCTCATGTCTGGTAATCTGCATCATAGCATCCTAAAACATTAACAATATACTGAAAATTACTGAAATATATAAATATATCTTTATACATGTAAGTGTGCAAATGCTTTTCCTTTTAATTTAAAAATTTTCTTTTACTAGTGTGTTTCTATCATTATTTTAATTCTAGAGGCACTTGCTGCATGCATTTACATTATTTTCCCAAAACTATTAGGGAGAGGAGGAATCAGTTGGCTATATCAATGTGGATCTATCATAAATGAAGGATTCTTATATTGGGTGATTATAAATTTTAGTCTGAAATAATCCTTGGAAAAAAGATTCTCTTAAAAATTTCTTATTGTGTGAAATTTACCTGTCAGTAAATTTTTATATACTTTAAGTGTCATGATCTGAGTTCTATTAAGAGTGTAAGAAATACTTCAGATTACACAAAGTAAGACCTACCACTGTGCCTTTGTAAGGACCAGGCACTTTTCGTTTATACCAATATCCATTGTTGCCCCCATTTAGACATGTACATAAATGATCCATTAATCCATTGCAGTATAAAAAGCATTTCCCTTTCAACAGCGGCACTTTCTGGGATTGAAGCCGGATTTTCACCACATCAAATGGTGTCACTGCAAAATTCCTCAAAAAATTCAAACACTTGTAAATAAAAGCGTACTTCTAAACTACTTAACACAACTGATATCAATTTTAAAGAGCTATATCAATTACCGGTATAAATTGGACCTTATTGATGTCATTATTCATTTTTGGATAGTAACTTTAATTTTAATGGGAGGAGGAACTTCTGTTATCCAGGTCCCTTTTTTCATTTGTTAACTACACGTACTGTACGTGTTTTTGATTTAGGCTTAACATTAATCTCCAGAATGCAACTTTAATGGTGGAACATTTAGCAATAACTTTAAGTTATACAAGCGTGCATAGAATATACTGCTTTGACCCAAATCATTTTCGTTTTCAAATTAATGTATGAAGAATTTCTTATATCGCCCTCTTATAAACTTACATGATAAAACTTAACTTGAAAATACATTTTAAAAAATCGTTATAAGGTGATAAACTGATGTTCGTTTCAAGCTGATATGCAGTGGCTTACGCAATATGAAAATCTTACCAAGAAGAGAGGTGAGGATGGCGCCTGTGCAAGATGAAATCATCTGCTGCACGGCCGTGATGTCCTCAAAAGTCCCCCCTGCCATCTCTCCGCTGCATGTGTTCCCCGGGGGACTCTAAGTACCCATCCTGTTACTAAACATAACGAAACGAATGTTTACACACGTGAAACGGAAAAGAAAACCTTCGGACATAGGTCACTGTATTTTTAAAATGCCGAACCCGATGCAAATAAAAAAAATTAAGAAATCGTAGCGATTCTTTTGTCAAATGTAAATTACCCCCAATTTATACAAAAGCTTATATCGATGAAATCATTTGAAAGTAATGTTAGAAATATGAAAAATGTATTTATTTTGACTAACAAGTTTACAAGAGGCCTATGGGCCACATCGCTCACCTGTTGGCCATGCTTTTCTTCACCAGCTGTCCCTCTTGTAATACTTACTGCGACTCTGGCCTGCCCTATCCACAGGGATCAAGATTTGAACATTTTAGAATCTTCACTTGGACCACAGGATGTTCCTATACTTCAGTTTCAGTTTTTCTTTTGCAATCAGGTTCTTGAAAAGATTTTTCCTACATATTTCATTGTAAAACTTGGGATTCCATGTTGTGGCCCCACTCTATCCCTAAGGGTCATGATTTGAAAAATTAAGGCCCATTCCTAATTCTAAGGTGTTTTCCAGTCCAAACACCATAAAGACCCTTGTCCCGCTGTTCCCAAAAAGTCAATTTTCCCCTTTAAATAATAGCTAGCTACTTAAAAATTTTATTCCCCTACAGTTTTCCTGAGTCAATTTACTTTGATTGCCAAATGTGGCCCAGCCCTAGGCTACCTCCAGGGGTCATGAATTGAATAAACTTGAATATATATTGCCTAAGAGTGCTTTCACAGAAATGACTAGTCATGGCCTTGGTGTTCTTGAGAAGATTTTTAAAGAAATCCTAAATGCTCTTCAATGTGGCATCACACTATCTCCAGCGGAAGTGGTAATTTGAAGAAATCTGAATTTACACTAATAAAGTTTTCTTTATATTTATTTCATTTTCTGCCCAATTGGTTCTAAAGAAGGGATTTTTCAAAGATGCCATTCATTTTTTCCATTCTGATCTCCCCTTGCAGGAGGGTTTTGCCCTTCAATTGATGAAACTTAATTTTCCTTCACCCAACGTTGCTCCATGTCAAGTTTGCATGAAATTGGCCCTAGAGGTATGGAGAAGAAGACGAAATTGTGAAAAGTTTCTGATGACACAGACAGGCCTCCATCTCAGGTGAGCTAAAGCTATTATGAATACCTTGACTTTTAAGTATACAATGTAGGTTAATGTCCAGGTACATATCCATTCCTTATATATGATATGGATCTGTATCCTAAAAGCATAGGGGATCAAATCCCAGATGATGCATCGTAGAATCATTTATGGAGGGACCAATGTTCATGAATTTTGAGGGTCACTCTTATCCATGAATTGACACCTCCATGAACAATTCTGTCAGCACATTTATTCATTTGATCTTTTGTGTATATGAGTTACCCAAGAAAAGTCCATCCCCAGAACCTCAAATTTTACTGGCCCTTGAACATAAACCCCCAAAACAAATGAATTAAAATGATTCCATATTCATGATATTATTTGTGTTTTACTATGTCAGTCTAAATGCATAATTAAAATCATCAACAACAAAAAATCTTGGAAATAAGTGAATTTATTGAAAAACATTCATATCAAATTGTGCCATGGGTCTCAGAGAAATTTTTAAAAACTTAAAAGCTGAGAGGTAAATGTATATCTGTTCATTGTTCAATATTTCTTGATTAGAGGAAATATAAGAAAGGCGTCAATATCTCAACTGTTCAATGTCTGAAAAATCTCTTGTGCTGCATTACCAATTAAAAACGAAAGTTCACCCAATTTTCTTTTGAGTAACCAATAATGGCTTTCTATTTTTCATATTTCTACAGTTAAACATTGATGCAGATAAGTACAGTCATGTAATCTTTTGTGAGATACCCAGATAACTACCGAAGATCAATATTTCTCTATACATATCAAAACCAGTTACTTATGTCAAATTGACTGCTTGATTTGAATTTATAATAATTTCACATAATTAATTACTAATACTCACTAATGAACACAAAGACTATGCAATGACAAGTGAAGAAAATGTGAAATCATTTTAAGCGTAATTCAATTATTCTTGAATTGAAAAATATTGTACATGTATTTCAGTACAAGAAACTTGAAAAGTCTTTGGACACAGAATGTTTGTGACTGAACAAAACAGAGGGAGATACACATATAAAATGTACCACACTGGGATGTTATTGTCACTGGGTTTACAACCAGTAGTTCCTCACAATGCAAGAATAAACAAGACCTAAACTCCTAAACACTCACACAATGACAAATGTAGGTACAGAATAAAACAAGGACCATGATTCTACCAAATGACAATGGTATGCACTGAAGGCAAAGATTTGCCTATGTAATTATGTACAATTTATGTCTATTTTATAAAATAAATGGATCAAAATTACTCAGCACTCAAAATTAATTAAATCCTAAATAAAAGATTAGAAAAGGCAGAGAATTCTACCATAATGGCCCATGTGCCTTATTCTATAAAATTTCATATAATTGTGTTTTAAATCAGCAAGTGGTCAACCTTCTTGAACAATACTTGTTTCCAATTGCTATCCACATAGCAGATAGAATTTTAGTGAGGTCTCCAGCTGATTCATGATCTACTCCTACTTCGTCGTCTGCTTCTACTTCCACTCCGACTTTTTCGTCTGCCTCTAGGACTATCACTACGTCCTCTGCTTCTGCTTTGCTGCCTACTTCGACTTCTGCTGTGCTTCCTTCCTCTACTTCCACTCCTAGTGCGCCTCCTACTGCCACTCCTACTACGCTTTCTGCCTCTACTCCCACTTCTACTCCTTCCTCTACTCCCACTTCCACTGCGCTTCCTGCCTCTGCTTCCACTTCTACTGCGCTTCCTGCCTCTGCTTCCACTTCTGCTGCGCTTCCTACTCCTACTTCTGCTTCTAGAACTGGAACTCCTTCTTCTTCTTCGGCTGCGACTTCTAGACCTGATAAATGTTGTGAATGGAAAATATTAGCAAGATTCATATAGAGTCTTGATTGAATAAGATTTTCCATGATGTTTATCAAAAATATCCTCAATAACCTAAACTATGATACACCATGCCCTATGATAACCCAACTGACAGTCTTAGATAATATATGCATGCAGGAAGACAATAAAAAGTCACTTTCTGCATAAAGTAAACATATCTATCAGAGGCAGATCAAACCTGATTTCCACACTGCAGAACAATGAGATAAAGCTTTCTAATGAATGTACCTCTGTCTGGACCTGATTGGAGAGCGCCTTCTGGATCGACTCCTTGACCTACTTCTACGTCGAGGTGAAGGCCTTCTCCTTATTGGAGACCTGTATCGATAGGAGGGGGCTCGTCTACGTGGAGAAATTGATCGTCTGAAAGATGACCTTCTTGGGGATCTGGATCGTCTGGGTGAAATGGATCGTCTTCTTGATGTTGACCTTCTTGATGTTGACTTTCTAGGTGACCTCCCTCTTCTCGGTGAAATTGATCTACCCCTAGATGACCTTGACTTTCTCCTTGGTGAGACTGATCTCCTTATGGTTGGCCTTTTTGGACTTCTGGAACGATTTGCTGATGATCTTCTTTGTTGAGGACTACCAGACCTTCTTCTTCCTGACCTTAAAGAATTCCTGTTAGATCTTATGGGAGATTTTGATGATTGCTTCCTATAGAGAAAAACATAGGTAATCAAAGATTACAGAGCTCACCTCAACGAATGTTGTCTTTAAGTAAGGCAAAGTCACACATTTAACTAACAAAAAGTGTACATCAAAAAATGCAAAATTTATGAAATTTTGATTTGATACTTTGGAATAGGCCTATATAAAAACTTCAAACTAGTTCTTCAACATGAAAACCTAATTAAAATCCAGCTTCTGAAGCAACTTTAAGAGTTTTCATCCCTTGATGCATCATTTGTGCAAGTTTGGTTTATATAAGCCTTATAGTTTCTTGTAATAGACCTGCACCCATAACTTTAACCATGTCCATTATCTTGAAAATGTATGTGAAATTCAAAAACTGAACATTAGTGTGCATCCTAAGATGTATCATCCATGCAAGTCTGCTTAAAATATCGATCAAAGTTATTTGGAAATGAAACCTGTATAAAAAAAAATAACCTTTTCACTAATCCAGAAAATGTAGGTCAGATTCAGCATCTGAAGCCAGCCTGATAGAATGCACCTTTAGAATTATAATCCATGGAAGTTTGGTTACTGTAGAGCTCAAAGTTACTTGGAAATGAATCCTGCACCCAAAACTTTAACCTGTTCACTCAACCGGAAAATGTAGGTCAGATTCAGCATTCGAAACAAGTCGGTAGTATGCATCGATATGCCATCCATGCAAGTTTAGACATTATAGGGCTCATAGTATCTTTGAAATGAAAACTGCACCAAAAACTTTAACCTGTTCACTCAACCAGACAATATAGGTCAGATTCAGCATCCGAAGCAAGTCGGGTAATATGCATCCTAAGATGTACCATCCTTGCAAGTTTAGACATTATAGGGCTCATAGTATCTTTGAAATGAAAACTGCACCAAAAACTTTAACCTGTACACTCAACCGGAAAATGAAGGTCAGATTCAGCATCCAAAGCAAGTCAGGTAATATGCATCCTAAGATGTACCATGCATGCAAGTTTGGTCATTATAGGGCTCAAAGTATCTTTGAAATGAAAACTGCACCAAAAACTTTAACCTGTTCACTCAAACGAAAAATGTCGGTCAGATTCAGCATCCGAATCAGGTTGGGTTGTATGCATCCTACGATGTACCATCCATGTACATGTAAGTTTGGTCATTACAGGGCTCAAAGTATCTTTAAAATGAAAACTGCACCAAAAACTTTAACCTGTTCACTCAACCGGAAAATGAAAGGTCAGATTCAGCATCCGAAGCAAGTCGGGTAATATGCATCCTAAGATGTACCATTCATGCAAGTTTGGTCATTATAGGGTTCATAGTATCTGTAAAATGAAAACTGCACCAAAAACTTTAACCTGTTCACTCAACCGGAAAATGAAGGTCAGATTCAGCATCCAAAGCAAGTCGGGTAATATGCAACCTAAGATGTACCATTCATGCAAGTTTGGTCATTATAGGGCTCAAAGTATCTTTGAAATGAAAACTGCACCAAAAACTTTAACCTGTCTACTCAACTGGAAAATGTTGGTCAGATTCAGCATCCGAAGCAAGTCGGGTAATATGCATCCTAAGATGTACCATTCATGCAAGTTTGGTCATTTAAGGTTTTCATAGTATCTTTGAAATGAAAACTCCACCAAAAACTTTAACCTGTTCACTCAACGGGAAAATGTAGGTCAGATTCAGCATCCGAAGCAAGCTGTAATGTGCATCCTTAGATGTATCATCTCTGCAAGTTTGGTCAACATAGGGCTTATAGTTACTCGGAAATGAGACCTACACCAAAAACTGCACCAAAAATGTTAACCTGCTCCAAAAACATTACCCTGGTCAATTCTTTGCTGAAATTGCAGCATCTGAAACTTTGACTGGTACAATGAAACCCACTAGAAACATCTTCTATGCATTTCTTATCAATATAGGACACAGGAGTAACTAAAAAGAAAACTGCTCCAAAAAACTTAACGTTTACCCGGGACGCCAACGCCGAGGGTATTACATAAGCTCCCCCAACTTTGTTGAGGTGAGCTAAAAATCAATCAAATCAACAGACTAAATAACAGAAAAGGTACAAAACATATTTTGAACCACACACATAAGAAATTTAGACTTGAACCTTTCAGGTGACCTCTGTTTGGTTTTGGAGGATTTGGGTGACCTTGACCTGCTAGATCTGTCAGATGAGGAGGATTTGGAGCTTTTTGATCTTGTCCTTCGTGTGGCTATTTCCACCTTTGATTTAGACACATTAACACTGGAAATAAAATTACAAAAAGTAAAACTAGATGTTACATTGTAGATGTTACATATACATGGTAAACATAGATAATGTACTAATTTTGGCTGAGTCAAAACTAAGCAAATCTTAATATATCATCAACTGATTTGTGCAACTACAGTGTACTGCTATCTTTCTTTCCATTTGACACATCTACAGTATGTGACAAATTATTTTGGTTATGATCATAAACAACTATCAGTGCAGCACACAGTGAGTTGAAACAAGAATTGAACTAAAATTTAGTATGAAGAACTCACATTAA